>ARYC01021663.1:0-15080 GCA_000711775.1 Oxytricha trifallax
ATGATCTAACTTTAAATAAAGAAAAGCTTATATTTTAGCAATTAGAGATAATTTCGAAGGATTATGAATAGATGGTGTACTAGTATTGTATAATCATCAATATTTTATTAATTTAAAGGTCTAATATAAATTATTTCTATATTAATAAAAGTAAGTTAGTAAAAAGTTTCTGACTCCTTATAAATGCAAAACTATAATTCTAATTTTAAAATATATTAGTAATTTTTTAATTGATATATTTAAAATATATGAATAATAATTACAATTAATTAAGAAAATAGAAACCTCTTAATTCA
Source organism: Oxytricha trifallax (assembly GCA_000711775.1). Lineage (NCBI taxonomy): Eukaryota > Ciliophora > Spirotrichea > Sporadotrichida > Oxytrichidae > Oxytricha > Oxytricha trifallax. The sequence continues at coordinate 297 of ARYC01021663.1, forward strand.
TTTAAAAGAGAAAATAAAGGAAGAGAAATTTATGTGAAAAAGATTATAATTTACATATTATAGTCAAATTATAATTAGTAAAGCAGTTATATAAAAATCTTAAGAGAAAGTAGTATTTATTTAAATTTTAAGTAAAATGGAGTATTTAATACTAATGGTTTCTTATTAGAAATTATTAGTAATGTTATTAATGACTTATCCATATGCCTTTTAAATTTAGAGTTTTATTAATAACTTAATTAATGTAATATTAAGTATAGAATTTTAATGATTAAGATACCAGCAGATCATACTTTCTAAAAATTCAATAAAATGATTTAAGAAACTTAATAAATTAGAAAGAAAATGATTAAAATTATATCAGCAGCTATAAATTTTATAAAAGAAATTTAACTTTGCTTTTATTTATAATTATTATTGGACTTCTTAAAAATTAAATTAATTTCATTTGTTAGCAGCTAAAAACCGCTTCTAACATAAATTCCTCATACTCTATATAGCTAAACTAAATCAATTTTTACAGAAAAATAAAACAATAATCGAAATATTATCATCTTAAAACTCAGATAAGCTTTTTAGGTGTTATTATTATTATAATAGTTTTTAATATTATTTAAATTATGACTTAAAGACATAATTTAACTTTTGTAAATATTAAAAACCCCTTTTATTCACTTTTGAGAATATATTTACATCAGAAAGAAACTATCTTAACATATTAGATTTGCAATTTTTATATGATCTTAATAACTCTTCTTTCTTCAGAAAAATTAGGATATTTTATTTTTGGATTTAATTTAATTAAATGAGAGTAATAAAATATTAATTATTTTCTCCACTTAAAATGTACAGCTATATTAATAACTTAAATTTTAAGGGTTTTCATTTTCAGAAACTAGAAACAGAATTAGATCTTGCTTTTCTTATAATAATCAGCAGCTATCTAAGGAGCGATCAATTAATTCATGCTAAAGATACTGTTTTTGGACAGAGACATGATTTATTAATATACTGAATGAAATTTAATTATTTAATAAATAGTTATTTGTAAAATATACTGATTGTGACGAAAGTTATATAATAAATCCATAATCTCTATCAAGGTTTACATCCCTAAGTTTAAGTTTTAGCGACTAATCTTTAAACAATAAACAGTTACCTAAAAATACAATTAATAATTTAAAAATTTGTTTTATAATAATTTTCATTATAAGACTAATCTTAATTCTTCATTGAACAAGAATTGAGTAATTTTATCAATATAGAGAAACTGCAACTAATTATAAATCTTAACTTGAAAAAAATTCATAATACTATAGAAACACAATTTGTATTATTATCTAAACTTAAAAAGTTAAGAGTCTTGTATCTAAAATTTATAAATTAAATAGAAGAAAAACATGATCATACTAAGAATATAGAGAATTCTATTCTTTCACTTTTAAATCAATCATAGATTTAATACATTCAAATTACTTAAAATAAATAATATATTGTTAATAACAATTAAATCAAATAGATTTTTTTAAATTAAATTGATCAAATTAACGAAGTGAAATATTTACTCTCAAATAATCTGATTGATTAAAAAGAAATAAGTCTGAGAAAATTTAAAGTATCAATCCATAACAATGAAGAGTTAAATTTACTCACTAGCTATCTTATGAATTAAACAACCTTAAACGTTTTAGACGTCAATATAAAATATAGGAGGTCACAAATTGATGAAAAATTAAACAAAAACTTGTTGACAAAATTTCCAAAAGTAATTAAGTATAGAGTTAAACAATATGGCATATATTCAAGCACCCATTAAAGCAATCTTCTAACATTTTTATTAAAGGGAAATAAAATTACAACTACTCTCAAATTAGAAAATGTTAATGCGGGTAACCGAATAATGAAGCTTTTAGAATAGACAAATATCAAAGATTTCAGATATAAGGGGAGTATGCTATGTCTAACAAATCTTTTAAAATACAAACCAAATTTAAAGTGCAAGTGTGACATATAATAAATGAGGTATATGAATAAATTTATCTATCAACTTGTAAGTCTGATAATAAAATTTAATGATTTGGAGAGCAATATGCATTACATATAATTCTTTATACGGAATAAGGCTAAAAACGAGTACAATTTGTATCTTATAGAATAACTCCCTAAATTAAAAGTCTTGTCAGTGAATCACGTTTATTCTAGAAATTTGTATAGTTATGTTCAAAATAGTAGAGCAAAAGAATACGAGAAAACAATAATTTAAAGGTTTTTTGAGCAATTAACTAATTCTTCATTAGAAATTATTGTTTTGAAAGGCATTACACTAATAAATGATAAATACGATTACTTCTGGCAATTAATAGACTAAATTATAGACTCTTCAAATCTAAATCTGAGAATAATCTAATTAGATTTAGTCAAGCAAGATTCTTAGAATTTCAACTTAAGAAAATACAAAGATAAACTTTATTAACTCGATAGTTACCTAGAATGTAAGAGACAATTTCATAATGAGATAGTAAGAACTATTTGCATTGTATTTCCAGATATAATATTTAATCAAGAGTATGAGTAATTAAGAATTGAATTCGAGAGTTAACTGAAGCATGTTGTGGTTAGATTTTAAGATAATAACTTTGTTACATTTGATAGGTTCACGCAATGATTATTAAATTGATTTAGATAATATATTAATACAAATATAATTTATTCTAACGATTTTATAATTTTAGTTTGAGAATTATTACTATGAAATTCCTAATGAATTCTTAGATTCTCCTTCAAAAAATAAGAATTAATATATGATTCAATAAATATGATAAGAAATGATAAATAAGATTGCAAAATATTTAAAGAATATTTCATCATTTGATTCATTTAATATGAATAAAATTAATATATTTAAATAAAAAGACGTTAATTACAATATGAATTATCTTAATGATATAAAAGATTTCATAAAGTAAATTCTATATAGAATTAATCTATATGGGCAATATTTCTTAATTATATTCCATAAATAGAATAATCTGATATTATGATATTGATTAAAATTCATATTGACCAATTATAATGATTTAAAAGCTTTGCGTATTATTTATTCTATAGTATTAAAAATTTATTAATTGAGATGTAGAAAACTTCAGTCATGGGAAGACTAGAGTCACTAGACAACGATAAGCTTGGCTTCTGCTCTGTACATAAAGACCAAGTAAACTTGTATGTTTGTGAGCAATTTGGATGCAAGGGGTACTTTGATTATTACTGCACTGCTTGCTATCATAATCATAATTTTATTTTTGATTGCAGTTAACTCCAAATATTTATAAAAAATATTTCTTATTGGGTGATGTTTATTTAGTTTGGTTTCTTTAAATAGAATATGTTAAAAAATGACAAATAGCCTAAATTAAAAAAAAAATTTAGTTTTACTAAATTATAAATGCTTTTCTAAAATCTTAGCTATGTTTTTTCAATATAATTTTATGCTATATCTATACCTTTGATATTATAGTTTATATTGAACTAGAAAATATTACAGATTTAATTATAGAAATGTGAATCTTTAATTTTACTTGTGATCTATTTTATTTTATCAATAAAATCAATGAGAAAATTTAAAGAGTTCTAAACATTCTTTGAACAAGTTAATTATAAATAGTGTAAGTAGGATTCTCTTAACAAGTTTTATAAATAGATAAATATTGTTACCATCGCATTTAACACTTTTATATTAATTGTTATTAACTATATTTGAATAAAAGGCAAAGTAGTATATTTTTTCATAAAATAATTAGATCGAAAAATGATTTAATTTTAATATTTATTTAAATAATTTCAAGAAATTAACAGCCTACTTAAAATTTAAGGTTTTAGTGAAGAGGACGATACTGTTCACAATCATAAGATTTCTGTCAGAGATAAGGTTGCAAATAAATTGGCACAGACATTATCAATATTAAAAATATTTTCTCAGTATGATTTAAAAAATCATTCATTATTAAGGAATATATTATTATAAGTAATATGTAAAAAAATTAATTTGAGCTATCATTATAATATATACTATAAATGTTTAATATATTTTGTCATATAAATAAACATTTCTTATTGAGCATAATAAGGTAGAAAGTCTTTTTGAAAATTCTTCAGAAAAGTTTGAGAATTTCAAAGCAATCATTCTCTTTTGTGGTAATTTTAATAAAATTTAAATTATAATATTTTAAGAAACTTTGAAAACTTAATAAGAATTAAATTAATTATTCCTTAATAATAAAATTTAAAAAGAAAGATTTTATATATTTAAAAGATACTCTCAAACCTTATATATTTAAAAATCTATTTTTATAAAAATTAATTAATTTAAAAGTAAGAAAAAGTTCTCCATGAATTTAACTGGCGATTCTCCCTAAAATAAGAATGTCGACCGACTTGTTGAAGATTTCGATTCCATTCATTAATTTATAAATCTTCTATAATTCTGTTAGACAAATTTATCCCCTAGTTTATGGTCGAAACCAATTGACTCCACAAATCTTTATTTATAAAATTAAAGTAATCTAATTAAATATTTTTAATTTATTAACCTTTTAAAAAGTAATAAAATAGCTTAATGGTTATTTTGGGAATTTAAGATTAATTTTTTATTGTCAATGAAGTAGTAATTAAAAAATGAAATCTTGATATTTTTATAAAAATCTTCGCACTGCTAAACATTCATTTGAAGATAGAATAATTTTCTAAATAATTATCAAACTTCAATTAATATATTTGAAATCTTTGTAAATTGAGAATTTGATAAGTAATATAATCAAGATATACTTCATATAAGTATGTCCCTTATTTATTCATAAATTTATCGAAGCCCAGGAGGAATAAATTAAATAGTAAATTTGAATTATCATTATATTGAAATTTTATATTTAAAATATTACTTAAAGACATCCAAATAATTCAGAGTTTAATGAAAGAAATGCACAAGATGAAGTCTTTTATTAAAAAACCAATACCCTTATAAAAATATAATTGTTAATTGATACATAAGAATTTATAAATTATTTTATCAATAATATCTGCTTACTGATAAATTAGTGGAAATCTATAGACTAATAAAAAAAGGATTTATACTTCATTTCATTAAAGTATTTCATAAAGATGTTAACTTTATCCTTAATTTTAGATTTTTTGGTAATAAAAGCTGTTCTTTAGTAACTCAGTTTCCTTTATAATTTTATTGCGAAGTTATCATATACTATGTAATCTAAAATAATTTATATTTTACATGTTGAAGACTCAGCTCAGCTAATTGGCTATATAAAATTTAATGTCTCCATTTTTTATCAAATTTATAGAAATCTAATTAAATATTTTCTAGAATTTGTTATCCTATTTTTTAAAGCAATTTTAGACTTACTTAAGGGGTTTTAGGGTTTTATTGACACACTAACCTTGGGGTACGGAGCTCAGGAAATCAAGAAATTATTGTATAAAAGTTAATTTATCTTTTAATTTTTAATATATAAAGATATAAGAAATTGCTCGATGATAATACACAAAAAATCTAGGAGCAGCTAGCAAAGTTAGACTACATGAAAGATCTCAACATCGAACAAATATACGATGAGTACAGAGATGTTTTTTCCTTGAAATATATATATATTATATTCAGCACTAGTTACATTAATTTTATGAAGTCTATCGATGTAAGTGATTTCAAGGAAGATGCAGATTTCATGTATTACTTCAACATGCTTACCAACATGGCTAAGGATGAGGACAACGAATCCCTCAAAAAGAGGGTTAGTAAACTTGAAAAAGAGATGACTAAAGTGTTTGAGAATCTTAAATTATCCAGACCATGAGCTGCTTGACTCCTTATAAAGTATGCACGTAATTCATACTCAAATCTTTGACGTGGTTTTAATGACCAATAGCATTCAACATTAATTTTCTATTCTAATTGCAGTTAAGCATTATTCATTATTCTTTCATTATTATTATATGTAAATAATATAATGTTTTTAGAATATATAAATTTAGTAAATAAATCTTTTTTATATAATATTTAATATTTAGTAGTTTATTTTTAAATAATTAATAAATATTTTGATTACTTTTTTATTTAAAAAAAATAAAGTTAGCAATATAACTGCCTAATTTTGATCAATATGGCCCATCCATTTACTATAGCAATTCATTTGTATTAAAAATTAAAGAGATGAATTAAATTGTAAAATATAACAGTTGATCAATATTATATATTGACCAATAATAAATAAGCTCTCAAAATAACTGGTTAAATATTATTCATGTTATATAATTCCAAGAATAATTGGAATTTTAATTAAAAAACTATTGTTTTAATTTAAATCACAAACCCCGAATGAAGAATTAATAATAGAATACCTTTTAATTATCAATGTAAAATTCTAAACTTAGAGTGGGAGACACTATAATGCTTAAAAGATTGGAGAATATCAATCTTGAGAAATTGGGTTTCTGCAAAATACATTCGAATGAACCTTTGTTTTAAGTATGCACCAAGAATACTTACTCTGGCTATGATACCTATTAATGTAGCGAGTGCAGTTTAAAAAATAATATAAAAATTAATTTAATTTGCAGTTAAGCCTAGTATAAATGTATATTATAATAAAATGTTACAAAATTATCTTTTTTTTATTGATTATGTATGTGATGTTTAATTTAAAACATTTATTCATGATATATTTTTTGGAAAATAGAGAATTATAACATTTAGATTAAGAATATTAGAAATAATAAAAATGTCTGGTCGGAATGTGCAGTGTCGCTCACAAATAATGTAAGTTACAAAAAACATATCTAAATTTTTTATTTTTAGTTGACCTGCATGGTTAGTGCAGTGAAGGGTAGAGACAAAGACTTCGCAGAGCAAGACTAAAAAGTGGAGAGTACTCACTTGGAAAGATGGAAGAAAATACAAGGGTGAATTCAAAGACAATGAAACGTTTTTAAGATATACTTTATTCAAACTATTACTCAGTTTTGTATTTATTATTAATCAAATTGTTATAATTCTCTATTTTCCAAAAAATATATCATAATTATATTCTTCTATATAATTAAAATGAAAAACTTTGTTTAATTCAAATTTATTTTGTAAATATAACATCTAGTTTAGTCTCGTATTTCTATAAAGATAAATCTTTTTTATATATTATTTATTAAAAAAGAATTGAAACTAGCACTTTATAATATTAATACTTAATTTAATTGAGGTTAAAATTTTAATTACTACACTATTTTTAAATATTTATTATTAATTATAATTAAGATAATACTTAATAATTATCTGTGAATCTAAATCAAAATAGGATAAATTTAATTTGAGTTTTAAGTGAGCTTAGAACTAATAACCATTTTTAAACAGCAAGAGACAAAGAAAGCTCTGAATTGCATGAAGTAAAACCTTTGAAAATTAAAATTAAAATAATTGTTAAAATTTTAATTTATGATTAAGCATAATTAAGCAATTCAGAGTACCAATTGCAAAAAATAAAACAAAATAATTAAAAGTAATTTTATAAATCTATTTATCTTAATAATTCATTTTTGCCATTATACAAATTAATAAAAACAACATTTATTAATTTTTAGATTGGAGTTTTTATATATTAATTGAATTTTTATATTTAAATAAAAGAATAAAAAATTAATAACGGCAAACATATTGATAGTTAAATATTTCTCAAACTAAAAGAGCATGTTTTTTAAATAAATATTCATAGATTTTAGTATAAATCTTTAAGCGACCTATTTAATTATTTATATTAATATTTTTTATCAAAAAAGTTAAATAAATTTATAATGCTATTATGATAATTTTATAATTTTAAAATTTACTTAAAGATAGGATAACAAGTCTAATTAAATTCAAGGATACTTGTTAAACTTTGAAATATAATTAATTTTTTGAATAAATTTTGAGAATTATTTCCTAATAAATTAAATTTAACATTTCTACTGTTTTAAAAATTAAATAAGTATTTCATAAGATCTTTAATATTGTGGAGCATTTCTTTCAAGTTGTTCATGAGAAGTATCAAACATACAGGCTCATCATTAACTGGACTAGTAAAAATAATTATAGATTCTAATTATTTAAATTTATTAGTAAGACCTATTAATAACACATCAGTCCTAGCACCTACACAAAAAATGATAGAATCATTTAAGATTACCGCATTTGTTATGTTTAATTACCAATTATTTATTTTAAAATTTCACTATTTCAAATTTTGAATTTAACCATTAACTTAAATGTGAAATTTTGAGGAAAAAGTTTCATGCCAAGTATGAAGCAAGAAATCATCTTTTATTCCTTGCTAGCTGAAAATAATTTCCCTATCTATTCACAGAATTATCTATAATATCAAAAGAAATGGTAGATAAATATATTAGCATTTTTTCCTTATATTTCTCATTACTTTTCATGCTATTCTCTATTGGAGAAAAAACCAAACTTATTACAGAAATTTATTAATGTAAGGAATATTAATAATGCACAGTAAATTCGAGGAGTGTATAAATTTGAATAATATACATTATCAATAGCTCTATAAGCTACAGATACATAAACTCTATTCCACTCTTAGAAATCATTATAAAGTATAAGGTACAATTTAGAGATGTTAATTTTATAATTTAAAATTACCACGCTATTACCTATTTAATTTATTTTTTAAATCTAAAACGAATTAAAAAAGTTAAAATTAAATATTTTTCATATTATACAATTTAATTTCAATCTAAAATTATGGAGAGAGTATAATTTCTTCTAATAATTTCTAAATATATATATATATATATTAACTTAATTCATGAAAATTTGTTTTGTTATTATCTAAATTATAATTTAAGGTGATATAGAAATTTTGTTCTAGGTAAAAATTAATTAATTTTAATTTCAAATTTAAATCAATTATAAACTTTTTTAGTTGTTTAGTCATCCAATAAAATAATATAATAAAAAAAAAGTTTCAATATTTAAATTATATAGACCTTTATAAATTTTTTTTTCATTTCATTTAAATCTTTGAATCATTGAGACTTAAAATACTTTAAAAATTATATTCATTCATCGTTTTAAAAGTAAGTATTTTATCTTTAAATAATTTTAGTTAAGTTTTATTTTTTTATCTTTTACATATTATAAATGATTTAATATGCCCGAAATTATTCCAAAAATACTAATTTATAAAGATTATTTAACTAAGAATGATTAAATAGCTAATTTTAGTTTAAGAGTAAAGTTAAAATTATTCCCTCTTCAAAAATATTGAAAATATGATGGAGCAAATCATAAAATTGAGAGAAAATTTGTCCAATTTCATCTTGACCTCAAAGTAATCGAAATGATGCAATTAAAAAATATCTATTTAATTTTAAATTGTTAGATAACACTGACAATAAATATTAAAATTTAAAATAAATCCATTTGGATGCATTTTATTATTTATCTGATTAACAGATTCATAATTAAAGTTATATTTAATAATCTTTACATTTAAAATAATTTTAAATTCTAGAATTATCTAAGTTTTATTTTATCGTTCAATTCATGAATGATTTCCAGGAAATAAAAATAGTAGATAACCTTGAAAAATTTTTAATTATTACTCATTATAAATTTTAAATACTATTTTTCTCTAAAAATTTTTCTTTTCATTCTCACTTTATTATTTAAGTATTGAAATAATATTGTAAATTTAATAAAGCTCAGACCTTCCTAGTAAATTCTAATACATTCTCTTTTTAATTACTCAAAAGATTGGGTAAAATTTCTTAATTTAATTTTTTAATAGATATGATTGAATTAAATAAACTGATATATATAGAAAATAATAAAATATTAATCTTTATAAAATCACTGACAAATTACAAGAATTCTTGAAGGAGAGATTTTACATGATGCAACTTAACAAGGATCTCATCTACTAAGAATACAAAGAGGTCTTCAGATTGATAATTAATTAAATTATTTATTTTAATTTTAATTGCAATAAGGGACATTTCAGACTTCAGAGATGACTCAGATTTCATGTATACTTACAGTCAGTTGTAAGCTAAGGCGCAGGCAGACTAAAACAACTTCAATTTGCAAAAGATTTCAAGACTAGAATATCTCATTGAGAAACTTCATATGCATATTAATATTCCCATGCCAATGCCTAAAAATAACCAGTGAGAGCTTATTGGTCAAAATTACATAATATAATTAAATATAAATTTGTATATAAAATATATTTACAGTATAAACTATAAACAATTTTAGTATTCAAGATAAGGCAATTTTATTGAATACTAAATAGTGATTTGTTCTATACTAAATTACTCATTTAGTTTTTTATAAAGTGGTTTCATTCTCATATTTGTAATGTCAAATATTTATTATTTTAAATCATTATTTCAGCATTATTTAAATATGTTTATTTTAAAATATGTAGAGGTTAAATGTCTCTATTATTTTTTTATTTATCTATTTGCTAAAAGTGAAGTTTAAAATTTATATTATACAAATATTATATAAGAAAACATTTTTTAATGTCTTTATTTAATATTAAATTATTTATTTTTTTTATTATAGTTTTTATCATATAATATCCTCACTCTATAGTGTATGACTTTATTAATGGTTAATCCTTGTAATCATTTAACTTTTATTGGGTAATATTTACAATGACTTTGTTTTTTCCTTCACATTTCTTTATTGGTTGAAAATATTTTTTGATCAACTGCCCCATTGGTTATAAATTAAATTTATATTTTTGATTTTAATCAACTGCTTTTTTTAGAACTATTGTTACTTTAAGGAATTTGAAATAGTTCGTTTTTAGAAATATTATAATAGAATATAAAATGACTCAAATATTTCTTAAAAAATAATTGCTTAAAAATAAAGCCTATTTTCAATAGGTATCAAAATAATCTGAATTAAAAGATTTTTAAATTTTAATAATATGATTGCATACAAATATGTATAAATAATAATGATAATTATCTACTTAATTATTACTTATTAAAATATACCATTCAAAAAATTAAATTCAAAATATAATGATTCTTAAATAAATGTTAAATTAAAAATGAATTACTTTAATTATTTAAGAAATAAAGTAGACACATTAAATTGCTTCTCATATGTACTTCAAGAATAATGATTTGTTTTGCTGCTTTTTCTCCTAATATTTGCAGTCTCTCCTCTTAGAAACAACTTCCTTTCTTTTGCTTTGAATCTCTCGTTTTAATATATCTCCAGCCTCCTGTCCATATCTCTGATTAATTTGAAAATCTATATTGTACTTCTGGTCAAAGTACACATGTGAATCTATTTTTTACTGCTGCTTTTTAAATTACTTGGAGTCTCTGTCATGAAAACCTGCATTTGAAACAGTAACAGGAGGTAATTTCTAATTGATTTCTATATTTTATTGCTCTTATTGTTGTGCTAATAGTATCTACTATTGTTGGAAAATTAGTTGCTCTTAATACTTAGAGGGGTCTAGAAGCTTGAGTATGTGTTAATTGAAATCTTTGTAGCTCTCTCCTTATTTCTTCAGATTTTCAATCGTCACTCTTTTATTTCTTTCTTCTAAGTCTTTTCCAATTTAAGGGATTTAAGTGTTATAAATTCAAAAACAAAAGGTTGAAGGTTTGACGTTTTAAAAAAAGTTATTTCTCATTTATGATCGAAATCATAATAAATAATTCCGAATTGTCTTAACTTAAAAATAATTATCCTCATATTGAAATCATGAAAATGACTTATTATGTAAAAAAGAGGTGACTAAATTTTAAATAAATTGTTATTTCAAATATAATATAAGTAAGTGTTATCAAGAAGCTTAGTATTGTCTGCTAGAAGATGCTACTTGCCTAATAACTTATAGACATTCTTGAAATTTAAGCAATATTGCCTCATTTTCATATAGTCTAACACCATTTATTTCACCTCTTCTCCTTCATCCCCATTTAAAGCCTCATTAATCTCAACAACATAGTCTATAGTGAATATGAATTTTAATAAGATAATAAATACATACTGTTGGTTTTGATAGAATCATAAGAAAGCACATTTTTAAGAATATCAAATGTTGGAATATCAGAATCTGGTTTAATTACGGATTATTACTTAACAGATTCAGTGTTTATAATTGTTACTACTTAAAGGGGATCTTCTTGGTTTTATATCTCGATTTCATTTTCTTGATTTTCTTTTATTTTTTCTTCCAATTTACTAGGATATAAGATAAAAATGTATAATAATTATTAATTTTTCAGCCATAAAAGTATTGATAGAAATTACTATATCACTCCCTATATACAATTATTAATCGACTACATCTTGAATCTAAATATCTTCCATCAAATCTTATTCAACTATATTCTGAGATTTATTGTCTAAATTTTCTTGATGTATATTTATCTGATCTTATTATTCCAGATCTATTTTACTAATAATTTCTTGATTTCCCTCCATTTATTTAATGTATAATTATATGTATAAAATCATTCTTTGAATTGCGATTATTTCAATTCTTCAAGGCTAAATTTAAATAAATGCAAATAAATAAAAGATCTATTATAATTTTGATTATAATATATTAATTAAATGAGTAAAAAAAATAGATAAGTTTTTGTCCTATCTACTAATTCATAAAATATTCAAGCTTTAAGATTTTGTATATTTTTAATCATGCTGTCACTGATATAACAACATAAAATGTAATGATTAATCATTTTTCCCCTCCCCACATATTTTATATAATATGAGAGATCAATACTTGTAAGATTTACAAAATTCTACTTTGAATAAATATTCTTAAATAATTAGCGTTTTATTTCAACTCATATAGGCGATTTGGATTCATATAACTCAGCTGCTGGAGGCTGCAAAAGTAAAAATATTAATTTAAATTATCTTATATCTTACAGAGTGTGCTGACACAATATTCGGATGTCAAGAATTCTATAATTTATTATTCAATTATATAGTACTATTAATTTAAGAATGCTCTTCAACATCGTATGTTAGTTAGGAATTTGTTACCTGTTCGATATGCTAAGAAGGATATTATTTACTTAAATATCCTGGCGGCAGGTTTTCTGCAACAGTTGGTTTAAATTTAATAAATATTCATTTAAATTTGATTAATAATATTAGTTAATTATTAATATTGGGACTCTGTTTACCAAATCAAATCCTGAATTTTATTCATTCTGTGTACCTGATTATTAAAATATTCATTTTATATTATAAAATTGCTCTGAAGCATCGCACAGATTCATAAATGACCCTATTAAAGGGGAATTATGAAAAATAATAGAAAAATGCTAAATTAAATAATTAATCGAAAACCTATAAAACAAAATGGAATGGTAACTATTAGAACAGCCTCATCATAAAAACTAATCAGTCAAACTTCATGATTAATAACTACAATTCTCAATCAAACTTTGGTCATTAGAAACAAGATTAGAATTTTCATCCAACCCTTTATCGAATCTAAACAGGTGCTATTCCTATATAATAAATATTGCAAGATTTGTTTTTTATAAATCACATTTTTGTGTGTGTAATTGCTCCACCAGCATCTCTATATATTCTTTCCATTTTATTGTGAATCTATTTCATTTTAATTTATCAATTCTCTATTATTTTTCATAAATGTTAAGGTATGAATAATTTTCCAAATTTATTGTTATTTAAATTTAGACTGTGGTGAATACTGCACATCGTGTAATTTGAAAGATGGTTGCCTTTCATGCTAACCTAAATTAATTGACCCTGATTATTCTTGGATAAGTGACTACAAAGATCCTGTTGCCACTGCATCCTTTAATAGTTCCTTATATTTATACCTTTTTATGCTCTTGATTTTAAAAATTTAATAAAATTTATGCAAATCGTAAATTTATTAGCAGCTTTGGTAAATGCGCAAGATGCTAAAATTCGCATACTTGCAAAAGATGCAAGAGTGATGATTTGAACAGTTGCAGAGAAAAATTACCTCAAACTACTCCTTCATTATATCATTGCATTTCCTCTTAAATGGCTAATTAAAGTCCTTCATGCAGTAAGTTAAGAATTAATCACAAAAAATAATGAATTTTCTTAGAAAGAGAATTACTTTTTTACATGTTTCTATCAACCGAACCATAATCATATATTATAGCATACTCTGATAGTAACTCGGATACATTAGCGAATTGTGAATCGTATAAGAGCAATTCTGACTATAAATGTGAAAGATGCATTAAGGGCTCTTATTTGATAAATTAATATTATAAATCATTTATTATTTAAAATAATAAGCATAGTATAGTGCATTACAACTTAAAATAATTCAAACAAATTATTCATATAATTCTATTTTATTATTTGGATCACAGAACTATTCCGACTGACGTAGTAACTTGTTCTTCTTTAACTGCAAATTGTAATGAAATAATAGTTTTTAAATATTATGAAAATAGGTTAAGTAAAAACTAATAATAGCACTTGTGGATAATGCAATGATTATCTATATAATTTAATTAAAATAGAGGTTTTTTTAATATAAATATAATAATTTGAATCTACACTCTGGGTGTGGTGCATCAAATAAATGCTATGAAAATATTACTGAGGGACTAGACTGCGCAAATTGTGCGAATTCAAATAAAGGGGGTTGCAATACATGCGAGGTGGCTATCTTGATAACGAAATCTGCTATAATATTTTTCTCGCTATAGATAAATTTA
>ARYC01021665.1:0-25304 GCA_000711775.1 Oxytricha trifallax
TATTGATAAGCTTATCTTCTTTCTTAATTCTTCGTTCCAATCAAAACCCCAAAACCCCTTAGTGAGGTTTATAAGTGCTTTGATTTGTAGGGTATAGTTGGGGTCTTATTGGGATTAGTAGAGAAAATAGGCCAATTTTCAAAATGAGAAATAGAAATTAGCGAAATTTAGGGTCTATTTATGATGAGTAATATTTAGATTTACTGCTTAAGCTTAGGTATGGTACAAGTATTAATATAGACTAAGTCAAACCAGTGTTGAATTATACAGCCATAGCAAGACTGCTACACAAGAGTGCCCCAACTGTTAGGTATCATTGCTTGTTAGCTGTTTAACATTATAACTCAGGCTCTTGAAAACATCCCGCAAGAAGATAAAAGTTCTCACAGGTCCATATTGACTATCTCTGTGACTCTAAGACATTAAAGTATTGGGCTCACTTTCCTCTTGACTAACGAGCTGTCATGTTTCATCGCAAGTTACCAGACATGCGTATCTCTCCTTAGACTATAGCCAATATTTATAGACGAAATGGTATTACTTTCAAGACTGTCAACAGAGTTAAGATGATTGATTTTACAGTGCCATTTTATAGCAATAATTTAAACTATATATATGATTAAATGCAGAGAGCTATTGATAATAACATCAAGTTCATACATGCAGATGAAGCTGTGTTTACGTTCAACACTTTTATTAATAAGTCAAGGTACAAGAAGTATGATAACATAGAAGTTTATGACTAAAAAGTAAAGGTAGTCACTCATGCAATTTTAGCTGGTATAAGTGAAGATTCAGGCTTAGAGAGTTATGTGATTCACCCTCGCTCTATTAAGCGAGAGTAGTACATAGAGTTCCTACATAAGCTCAGAGAAAAGTATAGCAACCAAGAGATCATCTTGTTTGTTGATAACCTATCAGTTCATAAGACTAAGGAGTATAAGAAAGCTTATGAAGAGTTAAACATAACTCCTGTATACAACGTTCCTTACAGCCCTTAATTTAATGGAATAGAATTCTACTGGAGTTAAATAAAGACTCACTACAAGAAGCTTCTGCTGTATCATCTTATGCATGACTTGCCCATCGATATAGTAGACTTTATTCAAAGCAGCTGTAAGAGAGTGAGCGTAGATAAGACAACAATTTGTGCGAGAAAGGGAAGAATGAATGTTTATAAATAAGTTTTAGATTTAAACGAATGAATATATTCACATATTAAATTGGCCCATAAAAGGGTTTGGCTTCTCTTTCTTCTCCTATTCTTATGGCTTGCTTGCCCATATTTCTTCTCTTTGTGCCAGCTCCTGCATCTATGTTCATTTCATCTGGCTTTTAAACATCTTTATAAAGTCTCTTGCTCACTTCATGAATTTTTTGTGACTTTCTCTCTCTATGAACCTTAGCATGCTCTTTCATAAGATATATACCAGTGCCTGATTTTCCTACAAAGTTATATGTCAAAGCTTACTTGAAAGATAAGGATGCTTCTTAAGTTCCTCTAGCCAAGCTGAGCTTATTAGAATGCCTTGCTTCTTCTAGTCTTCAGGAGAAATAGAATATCGTTTCTTATGTGCTTCTTCAATAATTTCTCTGAGATAATCCTCTTTTATTGTACCAAGAACACCCAAGAAGAAGTTCCTCTTTGGGAGTTTATTAGAGAGTTGTTACTTGGTAGGAAGGTAAACTACCACTTCCTCATCTTACATGGCATCCTCATAAAGATTAGTGACTGAAATTTCAGGGTAGTTGGGAATTCGATTAGTTTAATCTCTTTATTTTTAAAAGCTTTCTTCTCCTCACAAAGTATTGCTTTCAAGAATGAAATTTTGGTACCTTCCATCGTAGGAAGGATTAAACCAACTGTATAATATGTTAATAATCATCAAGTTATCTTACCATGTAAAGTTTGGTATCGATAGAGATCTTCCTTACTTCTGAATCTTGATATCATTTCTTGAGCCTCGACTCTTTTCATTTGATCATTGAGTGATTCCATCTTTGTTCCTCTCCCTATTAATGAATTTCAAATTATAACTTATAGACTTCTGGATCCTTTTGTTTAAAATCTTACTATTAAATATGGGCATCTTATAGGAGGTCAACCCTGCAAAGATACGTGGAGAAAGTTTGCAGAAGCTGTAACAAACTGCAGTGATGGAGCTCTATTTTAATCAATTTAGTTCCATTAAATTAGTACTAAATTTGTTTAAATTTAATTAGTACCGGTACTGAATTCGTTTAAATTTAATTGGTACCAATTTAATAGTACCAAAACTTAATTAGTACCTAGTTTTAAACTAATGAAGTTTTAATGGAAAAGTTCCAAAATGGTTCAAAACCTAATTGGTACCAGTACCAACCTGAATTTATTTTCAGTTGGTACCAAAGTTAAAAATATTAAGCATGAATTTAGAAAATTTATAGTTATAAACTTAGTATAAATATGATGTCTAACGCCTAAGAATCACCCATTGTTGTTGCAGTACCAACTCCTATACAAAGTTACTATAACTAGAGAGGTTATTAGAGCTTTATAATAGAAATTTAAATTTGAATTTAAACATGGCGGCTAACTTAAATCGCAAAGCAGTCTCTCTTGGCAGTGGTAATCTTAGCTAAACTTTGGATAAACTAAGAAGCCAGAGATCATATACATTGAAAAGGAGCCAGAGCTTAAAGCTCTTGAGTTTGAATCAGAGGTGTTTGTTCTAGAAATAAATATCAGGAAGCAGAGAGCAGAGATAAGTATTTAAACTCTAATCAAAGATGTTGAGGAGTTAAAAGAACATCTCCCACTAGAAAAGATTAAAGAATTTCTAATGTGATGAATGCTAAAATTTCTTCTCAACTGATTCGAGCTTGAAGAGGCACATCAAAGAGATGCACTCTAGGAGAGCTAAGATATATTTTAAGCACGAAAAGGTCGATGGCAGGTATTAGTGCACGACTTGCATGAAGTCTTACACTCACTCAGCTAAAGTTAAAAGACACATTCAAAAACATCATTTAAGTGAGTTTTTAATGCAAGATAAAGAAACATAAAAACTTATACCAGCCAAGAGAAATTCCAATACTATAGAGTCTTAAAGAGAGCAGGAAGAGAGACTTAAGAAGCAGAAACGTTTTGAGTCAATGAACCAACCAGCTAATGAATTATATATAGCATGCTTGTAATAGAGAGCTATGTATATACCTGCATTAAATGCAGTAGATCTCAGTTTTTGCATTGACAACTATTTACATATTGATGTGCCTAACAAGGCAAAACTCATAGTAGTTGATTAGAGTATGCTTATAAAGTATATCCTTTCAAATATCTTATTAGGAACGAGCAGTATCAAAATGAGTTTGCCAATGAATACATAATACTAAGAGAGGCTGATAAAAGGTAATGCAAGAACTTGCTTAAACTCGATAGAGTTATTCTTGGACATGGTTTTATTGCACTACGACTCAAGAAATTTGAAATGACTCTAAGAGATTATCTCTACCATAATAGATACCCAGATGACTTGAATGAGATACTCACGGAAATGACCAAGGGTGTGAAAGAGCTGCATGATCTAGGGTATGTTCATAGAGATTTGAAGCCAGAAAATGTAATGCTAAATCTCTGTCCTTTAGAAAAAGTAGTCATTGATTTCAATAGAGCAATAGGTAAGAAATAGTGACTTTAGCTAAAGTGCTAGGCACACCTGGGTACTCAATAAGAGAGAAGTGGACTAATGGCTCTGTTAAGTGGGATGTCTGGGCGGTAGAAGCAATTATTTTAGAGTGCGATATGGAAAGTATGTCGTACTTCGGAAAAAAGCAAGAAAAGTAATCAATAAGCATGGCTGTTAAACATATAAAGCAAGAAGATGTATGCACTTAGATTAAGAAAATGGTTGAGATGATCATAGTAAGAGCTCCAGCATATCCAAGATCATCATTAGAAGATATACTTGAAACATTAAAGAGAGCAAAGTTCAAGAGATACCACAAAGATAAGCAGATAAAATTTGTTTGAATTAAGCACATTAATACTCATTAAATATTCATTAAATTCACATAAAACTTGCGCTTTCTCTTCTAACCCCAATAAGACCCCAACTATACCATACAAATAAAAGCACTTATAACCTCACAAAGGGATTGTGGGGTTTTGATTGCTAAGTGAAGAGAAAAAAGCTTTAAAGTCTAACGAAATCAGAATGATAGAGATACCTAACTACCCTGAAATATCAGTAACAAACCTATATGACGATGCTATGAGTGATCCAGAAGTAGCTCTCTACCTTCCATCAAGCTACAGCTCTCTAATAAGTTGCCAGAGAGAAACTTCTTTTTGGTGTTCTTGCAACTCTGAAACCTGAGTACTTAAATGAAGTTATTTAAGAAGCTCACAAGAAACGATACAGCATCTCTCCTGAAGAAAAAGAGAAAAAAGGTATTAAAATAAGTGACACCTGGCTGTAGGAACTTCAAAAGCATCCTTTCATCTCAAGTAAGCTTAGTCTTCTAACTTTATAGAAAAACTGGCACTGCTATATACTTGATGAAAGAACGCAGCAAATTAAACAGAGAGAGAAAATCACAGGTAAAGAATGAATTGAGCAAGAGACTCTACAAAGATTTCTAAAAGCCAGACGAGATGAATATAGATGCAGGAGCTGGCACTAAGAGAAGAAACATGGGCCCAAGCAAGGCATAAGAGGAAGAAAAGAAAGAGAAGCCAAATCCCTTTACGAGCAAATTAAATATGTGAACTTATTCATTCGTTTAAATCTAAAACTTATTTATAAACATTCATTCAAAACCCCAAAACCCCTTAGTGAGGTTTATAAGTGCTTTGATTTGTAGGGTATAGTTGGGGTCTTATTGGGGTTAGTAGAGAAAACGCAAGTTTTATGTGAATTTAATGAATATTTAATGAGTATTAATGTGCTTAATTCAAACAAATTTTATCTGCTTATCTTTGTGGTATCTCTTGAACTTAGCTCTCTTTAATGTTTCAAGTATATCTTCTAATGACGATCTTGGATATGCTGAGCTCTTACTATGATCATCTCAACCATTTTCTTAATCTAAGTGCATACATATTCCTGCTTTATATGTTTAACAGCCATGCTTATTGATTACTTTTCTTGCTTTGTTCCGAAGTAAGACATACTTTCCATATCGCACTCTAAAATAATTGCTGCTACCGCCCAGACATCCCACTAAACAGAGCCATTAGTCCACTTCTCTCTTATTGGGAAGTACCCAGGTGTGCCTAGCACTTTAGCTAAAGTCACTATTTCTTACCTTATTGCTCTATTGAAATCAATGACTACTATTTCGAAAGGACAGAGATTTAGCATTACATTTTCTGGCTTCAAATCTCTATGAACATACCCTAGATCATGCAGCTCTTTCACACCCTTGATCATTTCCGTGAGTATCTCATTCAAGTCATCTGGGTATCTATTATGGTAGAGATAATCTCTTAGAGTCATTTCAAATTTCTTAAGTCGTAGTGCAATAAAACCATGTCCAAGAATAACTCCATCGAGTTTAAGCAAGTTCTTGATTACCTTTTATGAGCCTCTCTTAGTATTATGTATTCATTGGCAAACTCATTTTGATACTGCTCGTTCCTAATAAGATATTTGAAAGGACATACTTTATAAGCATACTCATCAACTAATATGAGTTTTGCCTTGTTAGGCACATCAATATGTAAATAGTTGTCAATGCAAAAACTGAGATCTACTGCATTTAATGCAGGTATATACATAGCTCTCTCTTACAAGCATGCTATATATAATTCATTAGCTGGTTGGTTCATTGACTCAAAACGTTTCTGCTTCTGAAGTCTCTCTTCCTCTCTTTAAGACTCTACAGTATTGGACTTTCTCTTGGCTGGTATAAGTTTTTATGTTTCTTTATCTTGCATTAAAAACTCACTTAAATGATGTTTTTGCATGTGTCTTTTAACTTTAGCTGAGTGAGTGTAAGATCATGCAAGTCGTGCACTAATACCTGCCATCGACCTTTTCGTGCTTAAAATATATCTTAGCTCTCCCAGAGAGCATCTCTTTGATGTGCCTCTTCAAGCTCGAATCAGTTGAGAAGAAATTTTAGCATTCATCACATTAGAATTCTTTAATCTTTTCTAGTGGGAGATGTTCTTTTAACTCCTCAACATCTTCGATTAGCGTTTAAATACTTATCTCTGCTCTCTGCTTCCTGATATTTATTTCTAGAACAAACACCTCTGATTCAAACTCAAGAGCTTTAAGCTCTGGCTCCTTTTCAATGTATATGATCTCTGGCTTCTTAGTTTATCCAAAGTTTAGCTAAGATTATCCACTGCCAAGAGAGACTACTTTACGATTTAAGTTAGCCGCCATGTTTAAATTCAAATTTAAATTTCTATTATAAAGCTCAAATAACCTCTCTAGTTATAGTAACTTTGTATAGGAGTTGGTACTGCAACAACAATGGTTGATTCTTAGGCGTTAGACATCATATTTATACTAAGTTTATAACTATAAATTTTCTAAATTAATGCTTAATATTTTTAATTTTGGTACCAAATGAGAAAAAATTCAGGTTGGTACTGGTACCAATTAGGTTTTGAACCATTTTGGAACTTTTCCATTAAAACCTCATTAGGTTAAAACTAGGTACTAATTAAGTTTTGGTATATTAAAGTGGTACCAATTAAAATTAAACGAATTTAGTACCAGTACTAATTAAATTTAAACAAATTTAGTACTAATTTAATGGAACTAAATTGATAAAAATGGAGCTCCATCACTGCAGTTTGTTACAGCTTCTGTAAACTTTCTCCACGTATCTTTGCAGGGTTGACCTCCTATAAGATGCCGATATTTAATAGTAAGATTTTAAACAATAGGATCCAGAAGTCTATAAGTTATAATTTGAAATTCATTAATAGGAAGAGGAACAAAGATGGATACTCAATCAAAACCCCGAAACCCCTTAGTGAGGTTTATAAGTGCTTTGATTTGTAAGGTATAATTGGGGTCTTATGGGGTTAGTAGAGAAATTAGGCCAATTTGCAAAATGAGAAATAGAAATAAGCGAAACTTAGAGTCTATTTATGATGAGTAATATTTAGATTTACTGCTTAAGCTTAGGTATGGTACAAGTATTAATATAGACTAAGCCAAACCAGTAATGAATTATGCTGCTATAGCAAAGCTCCTGCGCAAGAGTGCCTCAACAGTTAGGTATCATTGCTTGTTGGCTGTTTAGCATTATAATTCAGACACTAGAAAGCATCCTGCAAGAAAATAAAAATTCTCACAGCACCATATTGACTACCTCTGCGACTCGAAGACTTTAAAGTATTGGGCACACTTTCCACTAGACTAGCGAGCTGCGATGTTTCATCGCAAGTTTCCTGACATGCGTATCTCTCCATAAACTAAAGCCAACATTTTAAGAAGAAATGGAATTACTTTCAAGACTGTCAACAGAGTGAAGAGAGTGATTGATTATACAGTGCCATTTTATAGTAATAATTTAAACCATATATATGATAAAATGCAGAGAGCTATTACTAAGAACATCAAGTTCATACACGCTGATGAAGCTGTGTTTACCTTCAACACCTTTATTAATAAGTCTTGGTATAAGAAGTATGATAATATAGAAGTCTACGATTAGAAAGTAAAGGTTGTAACCCATGCAATTTTAGCTGGTATAAGTGAAGATTCTGGCTTAGAAAGTTATGTTATTCATCCTCGCTCTATTAAGCGAGAGTAGTACATAGAGTTCCTTCATAAATTGAGAGATAAATCCTGTTTGTTGACAACCTCTCAGTTCATAAGACTAAGGAGTCTAAGAAAGCTTATGAAGAGTTAAACATTACTCCTGTATACAATGTTCTTACAGCCCTTAATTTAATGGAATTGAATTCTACTGGAGTTAAATAAAGACCACTACAAGAAACTGCTGCTATATCACCTAATGCATGACTTGCCTATAGATACAGTAGACTTGATTCAGAGTAGCTGCAAGAGAGTAAGCATAGATAAGACAACAGTGTGTGCGAGAGAAGGAAGAATGAATGTTTATAAATAAGTTTTAGACTTAAATGAATGAATAAGTCCACATATTAAACTAACCCATAAAGGGGTTTGGCTTTTCTTTCTTCTCCTCTTCTTATGGCTTGCTTGGGCCCATATTTCTTCTCATTGTGCCAGCTCCTGCATCTATGTTCATTTCTTCTGACTTTTAAACATCTTTATAAAGTCTCTTGCTCATTCATAAATAGTCTATGACTTTCTCTCTCTGTGAACCTTCGCATGCTCTTTCATTAGGAATATACCAGTTCCAGGTTTCCCTACAAGTTAAGAATCAAAGCTTACGAGAGAGGAATGGATGCCTCTTAAGCTCAGCGAGCCAGGTCTCGCTTATTAGTATGCATTGCTTCTTTTAATCTTCAGGAGAAATAGAGTAGCATTTTTAGTGAGCTTCTTCAATGATCTCTCTGAGATAACTCTCTCTTAAAGTGCCAAGAACTCCAAAGAAGAAGCTCCTTTCTGGAAGCTTGTTAGAGAGTTGTTTCTTGGTAAGAAGATAAACTACCAACTCTTCATCTTTCATCGCATCCTCGTAGAGATTAGTAACTGAAATCTCTGGGTAGTTTGGTATATCTATCAACTTTATATCACTGTTTTTGAAGGCTTTCTTCTCATCGAGAGTATAGCTTTAAGAATGAAATTTTGGTACATTCCATCGTTGGAAGGAATAAACCCACTATAGTATATGATTAAGTATATGTCACATGCTTACCATGCTAAGTGAGGTATCGATAGAGATCTTCCTTGCTTCTAAATCTTGAGAATATTTCTTAAGCTTCAACCCTCTTCATTGCAGTACCTATAGATTCCATCCTTGTTCCTTCTCTTGTTATTGAATTTCAAATTTTAATATATAGAGTTCTGGATCCTACTGTTAAAAATCTTAGTATTAATTATGGGCATCTTATAGGAGGTCAAACTGGTAAGGATACGTGGAGAAAGCTGGTAGAAGCTATAACAAACTTCAGAGATGGAGCTCCATTTTTATCAATTTAGTTCCATTAAATTAGTACTAAATTTGTTTAAATTTAATTAGTGTACTAAATTCGTTTAAATTTAATTGGTACCAATTTAATAGTACCAAAACTTAATTAGTACCTAGTTTTAATTCAGTGAGGTTTTAATGGGAAAGTTCCAATCTGGTTTAAAACTTAATTGGTACCAGTACCAGCCTAAACTTTATCTGAGTTGGTACCAGAATCAAAATTATTAAGAGTAAAATTACGAAAATTATACTTATAAACTGAGTATAAATATGAAGTCTTAGAGCTTAGATCAAACCATCATTAATGCTGTTGCAACTCCTAAATAGCAAGATATAGCTATAGAGGTTTTAAGAGCTTTATAATAGAAATTTAAATTTGAATTTAAACATGGCGGTCAACTTAAATCGTAGAGCGGAAATTTTAGGAGCAGGTCAATCAATGCTCAACTTTGGCTCCACTAAAAAGCCTGAAATCATTTATGTTGAGAGGGAGGTAGAGCTAAGAGCTCTTGAATTTAAAGCAGAGGTTTTTGTCATAGAAGTATTAAACTAGAGGGAGAGCGCAGAGATAGGGATTTAAACTTAAATTGATTATGTTGAGGAGCTAAAAGAACAGCAACAATCGAAAAGATAAAAACATATTAATGTGAAGACTGCTAGAATCATTTCTCAACTGAACAAAGCTTGAAGAGACACCATAAAGAGGTACACTCTGGAAGCCAAGATCTATTTCAAGCATGAAAAGGTAGATGGTAGGTATTAGTGTACGACATGCATGAAATCATATACACACTCAGCTAAAGTTAAAAGGCATATGCAAAAGCATCACCTCAGTGAGTTCTTGATTGAAGATTAAGAGACTAAAAAACTAGTACCAGCTAAAAGAAAATCTAATACTCTTGAGTCATAAAGAGAGCATGAAGAGAGACTCAAGAGACTGAAGCGATATGAATCGATGAATCAGCCAGCAGGTAATACAATTTTAGCATGCTTCTAAGCGAAGGCTATGAATATACCTGCATTAAATGCAGTTGATCTCAATACTTGTATTGAAAACTACTTGAATATAAACGTGCCTGCAAAAGCAAAGCTCATAGTAGTTGATGAGTATGCATACAAGGTGTATCCATTTAGTAATCTTATTAAGAACCAACAGTATTAGAACGAGTTTGCTAATGAATACATGGTACTTAGAGAGGCCTAAAGAAAAGACTGCAAGAATTTGCTTAAGCTAAATGGTGTTATTTTAAGTTATGGTTTCATCGCATTAAGGCTAAAGAAATTTGAGATGACTCTAAGAGACTACCTATATCACAATAAATACCCTGATGATTTAAACGATATACTCTCAGATATGATTCAGGGTGTTAAGGAGTTGCATGAACTTGGATATGTTCATAGAGATTTGAAGCCTGAAAACGTTATGCTAAATCTCTGCCCTTTAGAAGTAGTGGTTATCGATTTCAATAAAGCTTTAAGATAGGAGATTGTCACTTTAGCACAGGTACTTGGTACTCAAGGTTACTTCCCAATAAGAGAGAAGCGGACTAATGGTTCTGTTTAATGGGATGTTTGGGCAGTAGCAGCAATATATTAGAAAGTGACATGGAATGTATGTCTTACTTTGGTACAAAGCATGAAAAATAATCAATAAGTTTGGCTCACAAACATATAAAGTAAGAAGATGTCTGCGATGAAATAAAAATCATAGTAGAGATGATAATCGTGAGAGCTCCTTCATATCCTAGATAATCGTTAGATGACATACTTGGCCCATTATAGAGAGCAAGATTCAAGAGATACAACAAAGATAAGCAGATTAAATTTGTTTGAATTAAGTACTCTAATACTCATTAAATATTCATTAAATTCAAAAAAAACCTGCAATTTCTCTACAAACCCCAATAAGACCCCAACTATACCCTACAAATCAAAGCACTTATAAACCTCACTAAGGGGTTTTGGGTTTGAATGATCAAAAAAAAGAGTCGAGGCTCAAGAAATGATATCAAGATTCAGAAGTAAGGAAGATCTCTATCGATACCAAACTTTACATGGTAAGATAAATTGATGATTATTAACAAATTATACAGTTGGTTTAATCCTTCCAACGATGGAAGGTACCAAAATTTCATTCTTGAAAGCAATACTTTGTGAGGAGAAGAAAGCTTTTAAAAATAAAGACATTAAACTAATAGAAATCCCAAACTACCCTGAGATTTCAGTCACTAATCTTTATGAGGATGCCATGTAAGATGAGGAAGTGGTAGCTTACCTTCCTACCAAGAAACAACTCTCTAATAAACTCCCAGAGAGAAACTTCTTCTTTGGTGTTCTTGGTACAATAAAAGAGGATTATCTCAGAGAAATTATTGAAGAAGCACATAAGAAAAGATATTCTATTTCTCCTGAAGACTAGAAGAAGCAAGGCATACTTATAAGCTCAGCTTGGCTAGAGGAACTTAAGAAGCATCCTTATCTTTCAAGTAAGCTTTGACATACAACTTTGAAGGAAAATCTGGCACTGGTATATATCTTATGAAAGAGCATGCTAAGGTTCATAGAGAGAGAAAGTCACAGAAAATTCATGAAGTGAGCAAGAGACTTTATAAAGATGTTTAAAAGCCAGATGAAATGAACATAGATGCAGGAGCTGGCACAAAGAGAAGAAATATGGGCCCAAGCAAGCCATAAGAAGAGGAGAAGAAGGAGAAGCCAAACCCATTCATGGGCCAGTTTAATATGTGAATATATTCATTCGTTTAAATCTAAAACTTATTTATAAACATTCATTCTTCCCTTTCTCGCACAAATTGTTGTCTTATCTACGCTCACTCTCTTACAGCTGCTTTGAATCAAGTCTACTGTATCGATGGGCAAGTCATGCATAAGTTGATACAGCAGAAGCTTCTTGTAGTGAGTCTTTATTTAACTCCAGTAGAATTCTATTCCATTAAATTAAGGGCTGTAGGGAACGTTGTATACAGGAGTTATGTTTAACTCTTCATAAGCTTTCTTAGACTCCTTAGTCTTATGAACTGATAGGTTATCAACAAACAGGATGATCTCTTGGTTGCTATACTTCTCTCTGAGCTATGTAGGAACTCTATATACTACTCTCGCTTAATAGAGCGAGGGTGAATCACATAACTCTCTAAGCCTGAATCTTCACTTATACCAGCTAAAATTGCATGAGTGACTACCTTTACCTTTTAGTCATAAACTTCTATGTTATCATACTTCTTGTACCATAACTTATTAATAAAAGTGTTGAACGTAAACACAGCTTCATCTGCATGTATGAACTTGATGTTATTATCAATAGCTCTCTGCATTTAATCATAAATATAGTTTAAATTATTGCTATAAAATGGCACTGTAAAATCAATCACTCTCTTAACTCTGCTGACAGTCTTGAAAGTAATACCATTTCGTCTATAAATATTGGCTATAGTCTAAGGAGAGATACGCATGTCTGGAAACTTGCGATGAAACATGACAGCTCGTTAGCCAAGAGGAAAGTGAGCCCAATACTTTAACGTCTTAGAGTCACAGAGATAGTCAATATGGACCTGTGAGAACTTTTATTTTCTTGCAGGATGTTATCAAGAGCCTGAGTTATAATGTTAAACAGCTAACAAGCAAAGATACCTAACAATTGAGGCACTCTTGTGTAGGAGTCTTGATATAGCTATATAATTCAACACTGGTTTGACTTAGTCTATATAAATAATCGCACCATACCTAAGCTTAAACAGTAAATCTAAATATTACTCATCATAAATAGACACTAAATTACGATAATTTCTATTTCTCATTTTGCAAATTGACCTAATTTCTCTACTAACCCCAATAAAACCCAACTATACCATATAAATCAAAGCACTTATAAACCTCACTAAGAGGTTTTGGGATTTTGATTTCTTCCTCTCTTGCGCATACTTTAGCTTTATCATCGCTGACTCTCTTAATAAAATCGACTGTATCTATCTTCAAGTCGTGTATCAAGTGATATAGTTGAAGTTTCTTGTAGTGGCCTTTCAATAACCCCCAATATAATTCAATTCGATTGAACTGAGGACTGTAGGGAACATTAAATACAGCTGTTATGTTTAGCCTTTCATATTCTTTCCTTGTGTCTTTAGTTTTATGGACAGATAAGTTATCAACGAATAGAATAATCTCTTAGTCGGCGTACTTATCTCTGAGTTATTACAAGAACTTTATGTATTATTCGGTCTTTATAGAGCGAGGGTGGATAACATAAGTCTCTAGGCCACTATATTCGCTTATTCCACCTAGTATTGCATGAGTTTAAATCCTAACCTTTTAATCATATACTTCAATGTTGCTGTACCTCTTATACCAAGACCTTGATATGAAGGTATTAAATGTGAATACTGCCTCATCAGCGTGTATGAACTTTATACTATGCTCTTAAGCCCTTTGCATTTAATCAAATATATAATTTAAATTTGTGTTATAAAATGGAACATTAAAGTCAATCACTCTCTTAATGCGATTGACTGTCTTGTAAGATATTCCGTTCTTTTTATATATGTTAGCTATCGATTAAACAGATATGTGAAGCTCAGGAAATTGGCGATGAAACATCACACCCCTCTTGGCTAGGGAGAAATGAGCCTAGTATTTAAGAGTTTTATCATTAATAAGATAATCGATATGATGCTGCTAAAACTTTAGAGGTCTCTTAGGCTTAGAATTAAGATGCTATCTCTTTAAATTCAATGCTAATAGACAATGAGACCTAACAGTAGCAGGAGATTTATGGAGTAACCTTGCTATAGACGTGTAATTAAGGATAGGCTTGAGTTGATAATTATATTCATCACATCCATAAAGCAACTTAAACAATAAATCTATATAGTCACTGTCATAAACAGACCCCAATCCTCGCATATTCTCACTTAAATTACTAATATTTAAACATAAAACCCCTACATAAACCCTAATAAAGTATGCACTATAGTCTACTTTTATCAATCAAAAACTCAATCAAACTACTGAAAGGGTTTTGGGGTTTTGAGTCTCCACATTTTGATTATACTCGCTTAATAGCAGTTTAATTTTGAAATTTTGATTTAATAAATCTTAAATTATAATGTTAAATCATTGTAATTTTATCATTTAAATATTAGATATTAATATTATTGCTAATTTATTTTAAATTGATTATGTATTTGAATGATGATTTTTATATTTATAAAAAAATAAAATTATATAAATATTATGATGTCTATTTTACAATAGTATTTTCTATATCATTCTCCTCTTATTGATATAAAATTTTGAATTAATTTTCATTATTAAACTAAAAGCAAATATTATTTCTACTTTTTATATTATTCTATCATTCGTAATTAACCTTATTTTATCTTTTGATTTTATAACCATTGATATTTGTTATTAAAAAAAATATAAGAAAATTACAATTATTCCATTTTCTTTCAAAATAGTACCCCAGAAAACTGTTTATCATAATTCATATCCTAATATATTCAACAATTTATAAACTTAATATCTATTTATAAATTAAGCAATTATATATCAAATATATTTCATATAAATTTAAATTATTATTAAATTTTTAATTAATAAATTTTACTATATTCTCATTTCGTTTAAATTACTATTTAAAGCCCTTTTTAACGAATATCTTTACAATTATTTATAGATTTTTAATTATATTTTAATTTATTAACTTTATGATTACTTTAGAAAAGTAATTAATATTATTTGCTAGTGTGTTAATATATTTAACTTTTATTATTAGATTTTATCTTATCTTAAGAAGATTATATAAAAAAATACTAAATATGACAAATTACTTAATCTAAAATTAATTCTCACTATTAAATATTATTTTGATTATTGATCAATATGCAAAAAAATTATTGCTATAAAAAAAAGAATCAGAAAATTAAAATTATAAATTTTATTTATTATAATATCATTATAAATATTGATGGGAAAACTTTCTAGAGCACTTTTAAAGAATTTTTACAAATCTTATTTGATATCTGTTTATTCTTTTAATCTTAAATTCAATTTTAACATATAAATAATTTTTAAATAATAATTAGAAAAAATATAAGTTACAGTTCATAAATTGAATTAATGCTATAAATTCTTTAATTAATTAGCAATATCATATATTAATTATAAATGTTAAGAAAAAGGGTTCGTTTAATATTTTATTAAAATGTAATGAATTTTATATAATTATTATTTATGAATTATTTCGAGGTTACTTCCCCTTTATAATAAGAAATTTGATCTCTAAAAGAGCATCAATTCAAATGACTAGTAAATCCTAAATACGTTCTGAGATTAATAATGATTCAAACAATTAATCAAATGATCTCAGAAGTGATTCTAATTTAGGGGTGTGCATTTATAATAGACTTTTAGAAATATAACATTAAAAACATATAAAGGATTAAAGTTCTAAACTTTGGTAAAAAATTAGAAACATCTAAATGATGGAAAAAAAATATAACTTTCTTTGCATTTATTTATAAAAGAAATGTAAATAATTAGAAAATATATAAATAAAATCATTTTTTGAATAACTATTATCAGTTTTGGGTTTGGCATAACTCATGAAATCTGATAAGATAAATACAATTATAATGGCTTTATCTCTTAAATGATTAAAGGTATAAACAATGGATTTTTAATTAAAAAATTGAGGAAACGCATCTAATCTGTAAAAAAATTTAGTTATATAACTCAATAATCCTTCATAGTTATTTATTTGTACAATTAAGGCAATTAGTTTTGATAAATTAAGTACGCTATATTATATATCAGCTCATTCATCTCAATACAACAAATTCTTAGCTTGATCTTCCTTTGAGGCAGAATTTCTAATTTTTTGGATTAGTCATGATGGGATTTAGGCATCATAGGAGTAATACCATAATTTTCTCATAGACTATTTACAAGCTATGCAGCAATGAAGTAATGTTATTAGACAAAATACAAAAAATAAAATGAAAATAAAAAAACTAAATTTTTATTTCCAGTATACATTTTATTTTTACATTTTAATTAAAATGTATTATTTGAAGAATAAATTTATGAACAGATTGATATTTTAATAATTTTCTTTTTTCTCATCATTGTAGGAATACATTAGAAATTAGGAAAATTAATAATAGAATAAATTATTGGCTGTTAAAGTTGGCCAATTTAAACGATATTGGGCTCATTCGATAGGGAATTCAAAATTACTGCACTTTACTACTAGCGGTTCTATTTTTTCTCATCCAGTGAGCGAGATATCTCCACTTTAATGTGAGGGCATAATTAATGAATTTAGATGAGTTTAATTAAACTCAAATTATCTCGCTCACTGGATGAGAAAAAATAGAACCGTTAGTAGTAAAGTCCAGTAATTTTGAATTCCCTATCGAATGAGCCCAATATCGTTTAAATTGGCCAACTTTAACTGCCAATAATTTATTCTATTATTAATTTTCCTAATTTCTAATGTATACCTAAAATAATGAGAAAAAAACCAAGATAGAATTAATATTTTGTTTAAAATTATATTTTACACTTGAAAAATTTGCATTATCTAAAATAGTAAAAATTTTGTCAAATTTTAAAGAGAAATTTATTATTATTTTTACTAGAAAAATAATTCATGATTTTCTCAAAAAATATTTTTTATTCATGATTTAATATAGTGCCACTAATCAACTATAGGATTCTTAATATGGGACTACCAACATGTAAATATTTATTAAATGTAATCAAGTTTATTGCATAAAATTAAAAAATTGAAATTATTTAAGTTGAAAGTTAATATAAAAAAATGCAAATTTTATATTTTTATTAAATGTAAGAATTCATTAGTTCTTAGTTTGGAAAACAGACTCAAAATCAAAAAGCCGAATAAAATCCTAAAAACTTTTCTAATAATGTTGCCTCCATCCAACTGTCTTTTCAAGAATTGAAAATAGACTGCAATGGATTAGAAAACTTATAAGAATCATCGATCAGATAATAATAATAGTCTATTGATTCTGATAGGAAAATATTCTAAGAATACTACTCTCGCATAAACTAAGAAGAGTCAGAAATCCTAATGAATTCCGATTCCTTTTCTTTTAGATATTTTTAAAGATAATAAATGGAAATTTAAATAATTCAATTATTAATCTTAGAATGAGAGCAACTCTAATGTTTCTGAAAGTTTGCAAAACAGTAAAAATGAACAAAAACTGGGCTTTTAAGGCATATTTAGATCTGATGAATCCGAAATTAAATTATATAATCATTAAAATATATAAAATTATTTGGAAATAAGTAAACACATTTCTTTGAATTTATACTTTGACAATGTATTATATAAAATTGAAATTATCAAAGATCTATAAGTCAGCGATTTCATTGACAAAACAAAGTTCGGCTACTTTAAGAGTTTTAAAATATTTAAATTCAATATATATTTTATTTTTAAATACTAGGACACAATTGTACAAAGGATTATAGATTAATGGAAATAAGATGAATTAGGTTCTATAGTTTTTATTGACACTGGTACTGGTAAATCATACATTTAAAACCTAAAATTTAAGTCTTAAATTCAATAATTTTATTAATTTATGAATTATTAACTTACAATTATGATTTTATTCTCTCTATTTTTCATATTATTTTTACAGAATTTACATCAATCAATACTGGGGGGTAATCTATCAAATTTATAGTTTCATAGTAGGAAAAAAATTTAACTTTACAATATATATAAAAATATGATATATAAAATAAATTATTGGATGAGAGAATAAGAAGATTGGAGACTGAAGGATATCGCCAGAAAGTCAGGAATTTATTCAGAATAACATATGCCAAGAAATTAAAAGTAACGGCAGATGAGGAAACTATGAATCAATTAAGAAAATCTATATTGAATATTCAGAATGAGGATGATGATAATAAAATGTGAGTATTAAAGAGGAATGTAATAAAATACAAGGTTTTGAAATGAATTACATTTCAAGCAGATAATTCATGCAATTATAAAAGCAACTGATAAAATTATTTAACTTAAGTTATTATCTATCTTTATAATAAATTAATGTTTTAATATGTTACAACTAACAAATTAATACCTAGAGATAACAATCAATTAATTAATATTATTTCAATTATAAACTTACCATTTGAATTTTATCATTACTTAATATTCTTTATTAGATAATTAAAGCCTTTTAATTGCTTTGAAGCTAATCAAACACATTTTTAACTTGGACAGCAGCGTCCTGAATCCTTTGTCAGAAGAATAAAAACAAAAAAAGATTGATATGAGTGATTAGCAACTTAGAGAAGCAGAGAGAGAGCAATCGAAAATTGGCTTTGAGCAGCAATAAGCCCTGAATTATTATATTTATACGATTTAAATAAATATAATAAATAATAATGAAACATATAAATAAATAATTTATTAACTTAAAATTACATTTTATAATAGGCATAAATGTAAAAGAAAAGCCCCAAAGTGTTTTTTATTGTTCCTACACAGCATTTGGTAGAGTAACAAAGTAATTTATAAAAAAATTTTAAGAAAATTAAAAAGATCTAAAATATATTTACAATAAAGTTAGTCAAAATTTTATCCCTTATTTCAAAATATTATTTATTATTATTTGTAAGTAATGTTATCAATGTCTTCACTGAAAATCTAATCGTGAGATAAATTAAAGGAGGGACCAGTTAAAAGATCTATGATCATAAAAATTATAAATATAAATATTATAATTATAATTATATTTTTAATTAATTAATTTTATGATCCTGCTGTCTGGCCTGCATTCTTTAAACACACCGACATTTTCGTAATCAAATAAATTTATTCAAAATGTAAAATAATAAATAAAACTTACATGTGATATTAAATTTATTATCATAGCAAAGAAATTCATTGACTTGATAAAACATGGCTTATTATCATTCGACGATATAGACCTACTAATCTTTGACGAAGCTCATCATACATAGCAAGATATAAAATAAACATATATTATTTAATTTAATAAAATTTATATTATTATTTAGTTAAAAAGATCACCCGTACAACCTTATAATACATAATTTAATTATTTTTTTAGTTTATTTTTTAAGGATTTGATTAAACTTTATGCTTTATTTGATTTTATCTTATTATAAATAATTTAATAAAAAAATGGATTTTTGGTTTTAAATAAATCAATCCAATTATTTATTATTGAATGAGCGACTATTTCTACTTGTAAGTTTCATTTAATTTATACTATACTTGTAATTTTATCTATATAATTATATATTCCATCTTTGGACTAATCTCTTTATTATAGCAATTTAATTAAAAAACATCAATAATAACATCAGAGAGCTTTAAATTTCATTGCTAATCCAGAAAAAAATCAGATAGAGTAGATATAGAATAAATTTCATGTCACAAGAATTTTGGGTTTAACAGCTTCTCCAATTAAGAGCAAGTAGCCCACTTTGGCATTCAAACATGAATTAAAATAAATATTACAGGAACTTTCAAACAATCTTTTCTCTAGATTTTAATTAGTATTTATATATAATTTCTTAAATGTTTGAAGATTCGTGGCAATTTAAAAATAAGCAAAAAATTGAAATTTTAATGGAAATATTTTCATAATTAATTAAAGTGAATATCATAAGAAGAATCTCTAGAAATGAAAAATCATTCTGAAGTAATTCTGACTACATATAAATTTGACTTTGAGGATTGTTCTGGTAAAATTACATATCTAGAAAAGAAATTTATCATACCCTTGATTGAAATTTATAGTTTTATAAAGTCTAAATTTATGTTAGTAATTTATAATAAATAAATTTATAAAAATTGAAAGTGTGAATCTTTCAAAAAGTATCTACATAAAAGCCGATCATGTATCCATGTCATAAACCTTGCTTGAACTACTAAATGAAAATTTACTAACTCTATCCAAAATAGACAATGACTAACAACTCATTAAATTTCAAACATCAAGACTAAAACTGTTGGATATAAAAGTTGATGAGACTAAATTTTATTATAAAATTCAATTTTTCATCAATGAAATGAATAAGTTGTATAATTAATTTTAGCTATTTCTAAGATTCAAATTTTTTTAAATAAAAACTAAGAAATGTATCGATTTGTCGAATTATTAAACTGAGGATGAAAAAAAAACAGTTATTTTAGTATTACTAGACAAAAATAAAATAAATAACTTTATATAATTGACTTAATTTTTATTCTTGATTAGCCAAAATTGTGCAAAGGTTTAAGGCTAATATAAAATAATAAAAAATATATTATCTAATTCCCTATTTTTAAAAATCTTTATAGAAGATATCAATTACTTTTTTTAAAGATATACTATAAATAAATTAAAATCAAGTTATCATAATAAATAATCTACTAATTAATTATTACAAATTGATTTCATTATATCATTTTTTAAACATATGATTAAAATCTATAACATTTTAAGTTAACTAATCATTAATTTATACAATAATCATTCTACTTAAGAATTTGAATAACATGGTTTTGGAATTAGGTTCAAACAATTTTAAAAGTTTAATTTATAATTGTTAATAATAAATTAATTATTTTTAATAAACGGAGTGATGCTTTTTATCGTAGATTTAGAAAAAGACTTAATTGAAGGCAATTAAAAATGGTCACCATCTCAAAAACAAGCGTAATAATTTTCAATAAATTTAAAGAAAAAAATCCTTTATTTATGATTTCAGTTTCATAAAACTTACGATTAATGATTAATTTTAAGCTTTAAAGGACCTTTTTAATTAATTCAAACATGATATTAAAAAAAATATAAATTTACTCAATGAATCGTCGATGTCTAATAAAATATAGAATTAACCCATAGCTGAATTAATCAAACCTTAATTCATTGACGAAGAAAATTAATTAGATACTGCTATCATATTGAACGAGGAAGAAAATCAAGAAATTATTAATCAAATTTAAGAAGAAAGCAAATAAAAAGTGGAAGACATTCCAGAGTAAAATGACTAAAATAACTAAGAATAAATTAAGTAATAGAAATAGGCCATGAGTAGCTTCAATCTAGATAATCCTTAGTTTGACTACAATTTACAAAATATATCGCCCAAAGCTTAAAAATTAATAGAAACACTTGACAAAGAGTTTTCCAATTATTTTTTTTATATATGTAATATATAGTATGAATAGAGGAAAAGCAAAGGACAAGAACTGAAATATTTTAATTAGCTTCTTTTGATTATATCAAAAAATATTCTCTAAAATATATTATAAACTGAAGGCAATTATCTTTGTTAAAGATAGAATTATTGCAGAGTACTTGAAGAGAATACTCTCATAATATTGCCAAATAAGTAATAATTGTTATAAATAATGATAAACATTAGAGATAATTTAAGTTTCTTATTTTCAAAACATAATTAATATTTTATTAGACATCTATGGAAATTACTATTTTTTTATGGATGTTAAAACATTCCAGAATTAACATTGAATTATTAATATTTCAAAGTTATTATTCATTAATAAGTAACTTTAAATTTTATTGGATATATTACTATTAATTTTGTATCTATAAACACACCCATATCTTAGAATATTACGAGTCCCAATAAAACCTTGCGTAACAAAAGGAAGATAATTAATCACAGTTAAACACTGAAGAAAGTTCAAGCAACTAATCAAATATACTTGACATGTTAAACGAATACTAGCATTAATATGATAAATTCAGGTTTGGACTAGCTATCGGATAGAAAGGCAGAGGTCTATAATATTTATCATAAATATTATTTTCTTTAAAACGTAAAAAAGATTCAAAAAATAAGTTTTTCTGTAAAATAAGCTGGAACTAAATCAATTATTAGACTTCAGTTATTTTGATAAAACTATAAATAGATAGAAAAATTTTTCAAATTATTATTAAAATTGTTTCGAATCAAATTTTTGTGTAAGATTTTATAATTTATTATAATCAATAAAGCTGTAAATTCCACGAATAAATAAAAGATATTAAACCAAATTGATGAAATGGAAGTGTTTGAAAATTTATTAGGAGACTTTAATTTCTCTAAAGTTACTATAAAATATAAATTTTACGGGTGGCACCTGTCTCACACCCCCCACTTTTAATATAGTTAAAATAAAAACATAAATTATTTAACAACACAAATTTGGTTCGAAAATCACGAATTTAATATTTAAAAACTTATTGGTAACACTTTGATGTAATGTGACTTTGAAAAAATTATCCATTTATCATAAAATTAAAAATATAAATAGTTGATTTATTATAATTTTTGGGTAATTTTTTCCACCAATAATTTTTACTTTTATACTGATAAAAACATTTAGATTGAAACTTGGAGTCTATTTAAAAGTGAAATAGGATGCAATAAAGCGAATAAATAATATTTTTTTAATGATAATATTGTTTTGAAATTCCAAATAACAGAATATGTTGTCTCCAAGTTTCAATCTAAATTTTTTATCAGTATAAAAGTAAAAATTATTGGTGGAAAAAATTACCCAAAAATTATAATAAATCAACTATTTATATTTTTAATTTTATGATAAATGGATAATTTTTTCAAAGTCACATTACATCAAAGTGTAACCAATAAGTTTTTAAATATTAAATTCGTGATTTACGAACCAAATTTGTGTTGTTAAATAATTTATGTTTTTATTTTAACTATAATAAAAGTGGGGGGTGTGAGACAGGTACCCCCCAATTTTACTAACTCTCTCTATCTTTTTGCACATTATTTCTGAAAAATAAATTGTGGGGAGGTGATTTATGAAATGCTCTATCAATTTAATTCATTTTTATAGTAAGTTAAAATGACTAGTCAGCAATTGACAGAGACAATATAAAGTTTCAAGTCAGATAAACTTAATGTACTAATTGCAACCAACGTCATAGAGGAAGGATTAGATATACCCAATTGCAATTTAGTCATAT
Organism: Oxytricha trifallax; assembly: GCA_000711775.1. NCBI lineage: Eukaryota > Ciliophora > Spirotrichea > Sporadotrichida > Oxytrichidae > Oxytricha > Oxytricha trifallax. The sequence goes on from ARYC01021665.1 coordinate 23,094, forward strand.
GTTACAATGAAGTCTTCAATATTAAATAGTATATCTAGACACATTATTTTATATAGCATTTAGTAGTAACTAGTCAAGGAATTCTTTGTTTATTTTTATTTCAAGTTAATTGATACTTATTTTTGATTTGAAGAGACAAAAGGAAGAGCTTGATAATTGCTTAAAAATATACAAATAAAAACTTGATGATTTAGTTTTTAATATTTGAGCTCGTTAAAAGAATTCGAAGTTTATATTTATGTGCTCGTAAGAACAACGAGCGCAGCAAGAGCAGGAGATTTAAGGTTTTAAGGAAACCATAGAGAAAATTTAAGAGTTAGCATACTGTGAAGACGAGGAAATTGTTCCAACTAAGGATGTTCTCTCACTAAAAGTAGTTTTAAAAAGTTTAAATGTAAAAAACAGATATTTAAGTATTTTAATAGGGAAAATTATACTCCAAAATCATAATAAAAATGCAATAAATCTATTTGTAAATTGAAATAGGCACCATTTTTTAATTATGTAAAAGTTATATAAAAAACAATATATTCATATAAATTACTTAGTAAATCAAAATATTATATTTTTATAGTTATTTTACCTCAAAATTTAAAAATTTACTAAATGTTTTCTTTTACCAAATCTACCAAATACAGGCAATTTATATGTAATAATTTTATTAGTAGTGAAAGAAAACAAATTTTTTAGAACTTAAAAGAATGCTATGATAATGAGTAGAGACTGTCCCTCAATGATTGAAGCCTTCATTTAAATTTGCTAATATTCCCTTATATTTTTCTGTCATAAAAAGTTCAATCTTTAGTCATTTACAATAGACTTGGAAAATATTATTTTTAATTATCGCTAATTTAAATGATACCAAATTATTTATTTTAATTCATGAAAAGTTATACAGAAGACTTCAACAAAGGCAGAATAAATCCATTGGAGGTTAAATCGATCAATGTTTCAAACCCAAAGGAAAAAGCTTACTCAAAAGACCTGGACCCATTAAGGTTGAAAGAAAAGACAAAAATCGTTACGAAAGAATAAATTACAGAAAATACTAAGTTTTTCAGGAGTGTTCTGATTTTTCCAGAAATTATTAAAAATTTGATTGATAATGTTAAAGGGACCAGGTGGTTTCATAAGAAAAAAGAATCCTAAAATCACACCTACATGTTATAAAAGTCGATAATCAAAACCCCAAAACCCTTTCAGTAGTTTGATTGAGTTTTTGATTTATAAAAGTAGACTATTAGTGCATACTTTATTAGGGTTTTAATAGGGTTTATGTAGGGGTTTAATGTTTAAATATTAGTATTTTAAGTGAGTATATGCGAGGTTTTGGGTCAGTATATGACAGTGAGTATATAGATTTATTGTTTAAGTTGCGATATGGATGTGATGAATATTGTGAATCACTCAAGCCTGTTCTGAATTATACGTCTATAGCAAGGCTACTCCATAAATCTCCAGCAACTGTGAGGTCTCACTGTTTATTAGCATTGAATTTAAAGAGATAGCATCTTAATTCTAAGCCTAAGAGACCCTTAAAATTTTAGCAGCATCATATCGAATATCTTATTAATGATAAGACTCTTAAATACTGGGCTCATTTCTCTCAAGCCTAGAGCGCTGTGATGTTTCATCGCCAATTTCCTGAGCTTCACATATCTGCTTAATCGATAGCGAAAATATATAAAAAGAACGGAATATCCTACAAGACAGTCAATCGCATTAAGAGAGTGATTGACTTTAATGTTCATTTTATAAAGATAATTTAAATTATATATTCGATTAAATGCAGAGGTCTTAAGAGCATAATATAAAGTTCATACACGCTGATGAGGCAGTATTCACATTTAATACCTTCATATCAAGGTCTTGGTATAAGAGGTACAGCAACATTGAAGCATATGATTAAAAGGTTAAGGTTTAAACTCATGCAATACTTGGTGGAATAAGCGAAGATAATGCTCGAGACTTATGTTATTCACCCTCGTTCTATAAAGACTGAATAATATATTAAATTCTTGCAATAACTCAGAGATAAGTACGCTGACTAAGAAAGTATTCTATTCGTTGATAACTTGTCAGTTCATAAAACTAAAGACTCAAGGAAGGAATATGAAAGGCTAAATAAAACACCTGTATTCAATGTTCCTTACAGCCCTTAGTTCAATGGAATTGAATTGTATTGGGGGTTATTGAAAGGTCATTATAAGA
>ARYC01021666.1:0-14896 GCA_000711775.1 Oxytricha trifallax
AACTCTTTAGAAAAATCTGGTACTGGCATCTTCTTGATGAAGGAATAGAGCAAGCTTCACAGAGAGCGAAAGTCGCAGACAAAGTATGAAGTCAGCAAGAGACTTTATTCAAATATTCAGCCACCAGAGTCAATGAACATAGATGCTGGATCTGGTAGTAAGAGAAAAAACTTAGGTGGAGGGAAGCAAGAAGTAGAAGAAAAGAAAGAGAAGCCAGCTCCCTCTAAAGAATTTTAAATGTGACTTATATATTCATTAACTTAACTACAAAACTTATTTATATACATTCACTCTCCCTTCTTTAACACACTTTTAAGCCAACAAATTATCTACTCTCTTCGCTGAGCTTTTAATAAAGTCTACTGTATCAATAGGTAGGTCATGCATCAGGTGGTATAGCAGCAGTTTCTTATAATGACCTTTTAGTATATTCCAGTAGAATTCAATTCCATTAAACTATGGACTGTAAGGTACGTTGAACACTGGCGTTATTCTAAGTTGTTCATAACTCTTCCTTGTAACTTTTGTCTTATGAACTGAAAGATTATCAACAAACAGTATAATCTCTTATTCAGGGTACTTCTCTCTCAGCTGCTCTAAGAACTTAATATACTGCTCTATCTTAATAGAGAGAGGATGAATAACATAAGTCTTCTAAACCAGCATCCTCGCTAATACCTCCAAGAATTGCCATTGTTTATACCTTGACTTTCCTAGTCATATATTTCTTTGTTGCTATGCCTCTTATACCAAGACTTCTAGATGAAAGTGTTAAAGGTAAAAACAGCCTCGTCAGCATGAATAAACTTAATATTATTCTATTAGGCTCTCTGCATTAAATTATAAATATAATTTAAGTTGTTGTTGTAAAATGGCAGAGTGAAATAAATTACTCTCTTGATACGATTTACACCTTTGTAAGAGATACCGTTTCGTTTATAAATGTTTGCAACAGATTTGCAGAGATCTTCAACTCAGGGAACTGGCGGTGAAACATAATAGCTCGTTAGTCGAGAGAGAAGTGAGCCCAATACTTCAAAGTTTTTTCATTAATAAGATAGTCAATATGCTTCTATAGAAACTTTGACTTCCTCTTAGGCTAAGAATTCAGCTATTATTGCTTTAATTACACAGCTTTCAAGCAGTGAGAGCGAACAGTTGATGGACTACGCTTTAAGAGCAGTGCAATAGACTTATAGTTCAGTACTGGTTTGAGTTATTCAGTATACATATCACATCCATAACGCAATTTAAACACTAAATCTATATACTCTTCATCATAAATAGACCCCAAAAGCTTGTAATTTTTGTCTCGCATTTAATTAATAACCCCAACCCCTAACAAATTCCCTACAAATCAAAGCACTTATAAACCTCATTAAAGGGTTTTGGGGTTTTGAATATAGCTCTAGGTTCAGATGAACAAAATCGTTAGTTACCAGCTCGAATAATATTATACAACTTAGATAATCAGATTGAATATCATTTAAAGGTAGCATCTCTTAAGAGCACTTAAGAATAATGCCAAGCAAAAAACTAAGAAATCCAAATACTTCTTTTGGAGTTGTATTAGGTGAGAATTACATCTTATAGAAAACTTATTTTAGCACTGTTTGAAATAATATTTTTCTGTTTGAGAAAGTGTAAATTCTTTCTAACATTTATATACTAACTAATCTTCCAAGATTATAGAGAAAAAGTTAGGACTTATTTGAACAAGTCTCCCTTCGTATATTTACTCTTCTCTATACTTTTTCAATTGATCGTAGAGGTCTTTTAGTGTTTAATCTGAAAAGATTAGTATTTTTGAATACCATTTAGCATCGAAATAGCCAATTATTTCATGTAATTTCCACAGTTCATTTTATTTCAAGTGAAGAACATTGTCAGGGAGTGCGGCTTTATATTCGGAAAATTTGTAGAACTCCTTTTTAAGGTCATCATCAAAGTGATCAAAGACAACGAATAGAATATTCTCAAAGAATTAAGAGTTCTCAGGTGTCAATGTAGGTGGTAATTGGATTTTTAATACAAAAATTTAATTTAATTTTATTATTATTTTTAAGCGAGTGTCTATTATTACTAGTGAGAAAAATTGATCCAAGTATGATTATATATTATTAAAGTTCATCATTCACAAGAATATTTAGAGTTTATGATCTTATAATTGACAGGTTACTATTGCATAAATAATTAAAATTATAATTTCAAAGATAAATATTTTATTTTAAATAAATTCTAAAAATTAGTAAATTTTGTTTTAAATTATTTGCTAGGTTTAAATTTAGGCATTAATATTAAAAATTCCAAAGAATCTTTATAGTATGTAAAAAACAATATATATTATTTTAAATTCAAACTTTAACTTAATTTAAATTTAAAAGCGAAAGGGTTGGGGGGGGGGAAGTTTCCTGCCCCAAAATTTTATATGCACCCAAGGGGGGAAGTTTCCTGCCCCCAAAAAGGTAGTTTCCTGCCCCATACATAAAAATATGTAATTTTTATAATTTTCAAAGAATCTTTATCATCAATTATGATGTAGTTTTTTTTTAAATTTAGCTTCAAATATCATTTCTACCTTGATAATCAATTTAAAATTTAATGAAAATTACATTAATTAATTTAAAAAAAAACACTTATTTTAGCCTTGTCAGTAATATATAATTTGATAAAGAATAATTATGTACCTTGAAAATTATATAATAATAAATGTTGTATAGTACATGATTATGGTTATTGAAATTAAAATTTATTTGTTTCTATTAAATTTATTGCAAAAAACATAAAATTTAATGTTGGGGGCAGGAAACTACCTTTTGGGGCAGGAAAATGTCTGGGGGCAGGAAACTTCCCCCCCCCCAAAGGGTTTATATAATAGTTATCTATTTATTAATTGTAATAATAATAATAACTTCCACTAAAATTAAATACTAATTAACCAAAAAAATATGATAGTAATTTAAAATCAGATACTTTGACCAATTTGTTAATTTGAGTCAGGTAGGAATAACTATTTGGACTTTATAATATTTATGGTTCATTCATTTTTTATGCACTTTACTTTTTGCGATTTGTTTTTAATTTTTTTAACAATATTGTCAATTTTTTATTATAATTATAATTATTTTTAAGAAAAAGAGATGGTAAATGTTGAGTAAAATATATTATTAAATTTTACTGTAAACATACAAAATTAAGATAAATATTCAATTAAAATATTTAATGAATGTTTACCTCAATACTAAAATGAAATTAAATTATATATTTATCTAAATAAAGATGAAAGATTTCTCTATATTAAAGAATAATATAAGATAGACTTCCTTAATATGTGACTTCTGCTTATAAAATAAAGCTAAATACTTTGAAAGTTAATTTGAAGTGAAGTTATGCAAATATAAAACATTAACTTGGAAATTATTCTGTTTTTTATTCTAATTATAGTGTCTCCATTTTAATCATGGGTAATCACATTAAGTACAATAAAATGTCACAGGAAAACTTAGACAGTATAAAAAAGAAATGATAATTATTATGGTATAAAATACTTTTATATTATTTTAAACTTGTACCCAATTTAGGAATGATCAGAAAACAAACCCTAATTCCTATAAAATAAATATTACTCTAGTATTTAATGGCTATGAAAAACTTAAGACTACTGACCAATAACTACTTAAGTTTTCCATTGATTAATGATTAAAGTTACGATCTATTTTTAGTTTTTAATATTGTAATTGCTATTTTTTATAAAAAAGTTAACATTTATGAGCAATAATTCTTATTTATTTAATCTCACTCATGAATTTAAAGAATTAGAAGATGAATTAAGAAATTGTTAAATCTCAGAATTTATAGATATTTCAAAAAGATTCTGTGTTGGTGAAAACACAAATTTAAGAGAAATAATGGATAAATCTCTCAAATACAATAAAATGATAATTAAGATTATAGCGGAGCATTTAGAAATATAAATATAAAAAGAATTTTACAGAGATTCACGAAGAGAAAAAATAGACCAAGTTAAGAAGGTTTACAAGTGGTAATTAATTAAAATAAATTAAAATAATTTTATACTTATTTTATTCATATTTATATATAATAAATAAACATATTTTGAATTAGACAATAAGAACCTCAAATATTTTAAGAGGGAACTTATATTATATTTCCAATTAATTATTTTTATTAATAACTTTTAAATAGTTACAAATTAGAAATATCTTTGTTTTCAATAATGTAAATAAGACTATATTTACAAATATTATGATAGCAACTAACCCTCATTAAATTATTACTTTTTAATTTTTACTTCTTAATTTAATTTTTAGTGAATCTTTGTAATTATAAAAGATAAAATCTCTTTTTTAAATCCTTTTTTTTTAAATTAATCCCGCTAATTTATATTTAAAAAAAAGATTGATTTGTTACAACATCAAATAAATGTGTTTTAATCTCAGAGATAATAAGCACTCATAAATAACTATATAATAGCTTTAAGAATCAGATATTAATCATTTAAATTCTTTTATATGATAAATTGATATCAAAATGATCATAAAAATGATAAATAAAAGTTAGAAAGATTTGTAGAATATGTAAAGCATAATAGAGAGTAACTAAGTTCAATCTTCTTTTAGAATTGGAAATAAATCAAAACTTAATAATTAGATTTATATATAAGGTATTAATATAATTGACGATATTTTAATCAATAATATTTGATACTTTTTGTTCTTAAATTTTGCAATTATTTAATCGCCAATTTGGTTTTAAAGTATTTAATTATTTAGAGATTAAATCCTTCACAACTATTCTTAAGATTTCTCTACTATAAAATCTTATATTAAATATAATATATATATTTCAAATTTGAGGAGTTATTTTTTATCAATTCTTTTTTATTGAATTTTTCAATTAATAAATATTATCAACATTAAAAAACTCTCTCAAAATTTTATCTACTAAAGTACTAGACAAGTAATACACAATTTTTAGATGATTTGTAAGTCAAGAAGTTTCTAATGTAAATTTATTTAACATCTAATTTTTATTTTATTTTTTAAAATACTCCTAATGTTTTAAACAACCCACAAATATAAAGTTATTCACTCTTATATATCAATGAAATAGAGTCATATTTTTATTTATTCCTATATTATAAATATTATAGCAGTTAATATGAGTATTTTAATTTAAGATTGTTTTTATATATAGTTATAAATTATCTGTTTTTCTTTGTAATTTCAATATCTCCCCTGAATTTTAATATTTTACTAAAGAATCAGTAATTGAAACTATATGTTAAAAATAACATAATCTATGTAAGAGGCGTTAACTGTGAAACATTATCAATAGATTTATCAAAGATTAAGAGCTGGCAAGATTAGAATACTATCAATACTTTAATTTATAATTTCTATTATATTATTATTATTATTATTATACTTTCTAATAATTCTTTAAATTTCAAAATTTTAACCAAGAAAAATCATACAAAATGATTCCTAATGAATTTGATTAAAAGATATAAAGTTTACAAATATATTAAAACAAACTTAATTTCTAAATAAAAGTTACTTTTATAATTATATGAAGAAATTTAAAATATTTTATTTTTCTTACAAATCAAACTTGAAAACGAATAAGGTTTTAGATAAGAAGATTTTGTACAATTGTAAATAACTAAAATTTATAAAATTTTTTATATTTTGTTCAAAATCTTCAACATTCTCAAAATCATGATTTTGGAGATGTTTAAAGATAGCGAAATTTGTTTTTTATTATTAAAATTTATCAATGATTATATATAAATTCTTATTTTATGAAGAAATATAGATGCTTAGAAATGTCTCGTAATTCTGGAATATGATGCGTTGAAGTTAAATATTTATTCGTTTATAAATTCTAAATTAGCAATTCAAAAATCATAATAATATAAGTGAATGATTAAAATAATCTTTATCATATTCCTTATTAAAAACAATTTTTTATTATATTTTTGAGATTAAAAATATAATCAATTTTAATTTACTAATGTAAAAGAAATATATTTAATATAGATATATTATAAAAATAAAGTTAATAGTTGATGGAGTTTGTATTTCATATTTTTACTTGATATAAATACTTAAGTAACAAAATATTCCCTATTGCAAGATAATAAAAAGGAAATTAAATAAATATGTAATCATCATATGTCAATTCAAATTGATAAATTATATAAATATAAAGCAGTTTCAATAAATAATTAAAACAATTAAAAAATTAACATTAAAACTTTTTAAAATAAAGCCATTAAGTCTATTAGAAGTAAATAATATAAATGAAACATAAATAATGGAGTGAAATCTGCTTTAATTTAATAAGATTTTTTTTAAATTATACAAGCTACCCACAAAAAATGATTCTAAAAATTTTTATATATTTATAAAATAAATTTCACAATAACAGAGGAATCTACATTTAATTTAAGACAGAAATTATTAATTAGTTTTTATATTTAACTATGTTGTACTTTTTAATGATGGAGCATATAATGAATAAAATGCAATAAAAACCAGAATATTAATAGATTAACTAGGTTTTAACATTACATGGAAATATGATAACTTTATAAGACTTTTTGATAAAATTTCTCCGCCTATTTGAATATTTAACATAATTGTTAAAAATATTTACAAATGAGTCGCATATTAATAAAAAAGATGTTTGATTAAAACCTTCGATTTCGAAACAATTTATTCAAGAATAGCAATTAGATATTAATAAAGTAAGCATTATTTTAGTTGATTTTATCAAAATTTTGAAAAAAAATGCTATAAATATGAATAAAAATTATAATATAATTTGGATAAAAAAAGAATGTAAAGGATTTTAAAATAAATTTTATAGAATGCTTGATCTAATTGAAATTTCCACTATTAAATAATTTGAGTTTAAATGTAGATTCATGTTTTCAAGATAAATAAATTTAGAGTCCTATAACATATTGGAGATATAAACAATTTTAGTTTAATTCTTTAATCATTAATTGACGATGCATTTAAATATGAAAAAAAATTTATAATTATAAAAATCATAATATTTCAAGAATTTTTACTATTTTTGTGATGATTAGTAGAAACGTGCATTTCATGTTAAATATTATGTTGGTACCTCAAAGAAATTTACTTTCAAGCTAGTAAAACGCAATAGATTTTTTAATTAAAAAAATTAATTATAAATTTATGCTTCAAATTAATTAATGCTAGTTTCTAATCAAAATCAATTATAAATTGTTGAAAATAAAGCCAATCAGGTTTTCCTATAAGCATAATTAACTAATCACAGTGATTGATTGAAATTATGTAATAATGTATAAAATAGATTAAGTAATAAGAAATAAATAATATTTTATATTTATAAATAAGACATATAATAAATATTGATGAGAATAAAGTAATTTCATAAAATTAATAACTTAAAAAGATAATAGGTTGACGTATAGGAATTGTGACGAGTGTGTCAGAAATGACACACATTCCGAATCGCCAGTCGTTCAACCAAAATTAAGAGCTCCATTTACCCGCTATTAAGGGAGATGACCATTTAAACAACTAAATAGAGCCACTACTGGAAGATCTTAATTTTTTATAATAGAAAAAGATCCAATACTGTGCAAAAAAGGACTCCTAAAATCAAAGCTAACATTTTACTATGCTAGTCTATTAGCTTGGTCACTTGATGAAACCTAGATGGATGACAAATTTCTCTAACAATTTGAATAAAACATACAAAGAAAACTAATCACCCAACAACAATAATAACAGCAATAGGAGACACCTACTTCTCTTCCACCTTATTCTAACAAAATAAGACTTAAAATATATTCTCCTAGTAATACATAGAAGAATTTAGTCTACCATTAACTAGCCTCCAATCTTCTATTCAATAATTAATATAGAAATCATAGCAACCCTAGGTCCAAACATAGTCTCAGTTTTAGAAACCTATATTTCCTTAGTCATAAGCTAATACTTATTATGGTTTTCTCTAATTCACAAAACAACCTTCTAGTTCCTTTAGATATGTTTAATATAGATTTCAAAATCTTCCCATCTTCAATACGACACATAGATTTCAACTAGAAAACCCTGAGACCCGACCAACAAAACCCCATTAAATCGTTTTCTCATGAAATTACTACTAAATAGGAAAAACATACATAAATGAGGGATGACGTATTTCCAATACTAAATATGGAAAAGAAAGATGGCAACCCAATAATAAATTTTGACAAAACCAATGACAACTTATTAACAAAACAAAAAATATCTCTACCTAACTAAGTAGGGGATTAAGCCCCATTAATCCAACAAAAATTTCTTCAGTCACAGAATAAACTTATCAATGAAAAAAAAAGAAGAATCAAGTAATAGATAGGAATACTTAGAAATCTGGCCAACTGATCAAATAAACTATTCTAAAGACGTCAGAAATTGCAAAAAAATCGACAACATGATCAGATTTACTTCAGAAAATGATATTTAAAATAAAGAAGAAATCTTATTAATGTTTATTCCTCAAATTAATAATAATAAATATTCAGGATTTAATACTCAATCTGATGTTTCCAAAATTCGAAACTTGAAATACCAATAAAAGTAATAGTACAAAAAATGCTTTCTCCTCACATAGACATGTGCTACATTTTAAATAGGTCAAGTCACTCGAATTCTCGATGCATAATCTGTTTTTTTTTCTGAGGAGATTCTAACTGCTCACAATACTTTGTCGCTAAGTAAAGTGAAGTTAATCAAGAACAGTCTGACAAAGAGAAACAAAATCATCAAGAAAGAGAATAGAATGTAAATGCATGGCAGTAGTTCAGAGTGTCGAATTGAAGACACCATCAATTGAAAGGGCTTGTCCCTTATATATTATCATATATTTTAGATCGGGGGTCCCCAGAGACCTCAGTGTGATCACCTTATTATTATTATTATAATTATTATTGTTATTAGTAATTTCATAATATCTAAAGTAGGAATAGATGTCAGATCAGCTTTTTATCATTTATTAGAAATATATGAATTTTTCTTAATGTAATAATGATTATAAATTTTACTTTCATTATTTTATTAAATTGAAAATGGCTTTTAAAATTTGAGAGAAAAGAATGTTATTAATCTTAATTGATATCTTCATTTCTTTTTTGTAAGTAACTAAAATTTCTTATTTTATTTTAATTTCAACATTTCTAATTGTAAAAGAGAGAAAGAACTTGAAATAGATAACACGCTTTTTTAGTTTTATACCTAATTGATTATTTAATTAGATTTTTAATATCTATAAAGTTATTAAAATTAACATTTATTTTTTAATTGATTTGCAAGATCTTAAAAATTTTAGTAATTATAGAACATAATTAATTTCAAAATATTCAAATTAAGAATGAATTAGTATTTATATTTATAACAGATTTTATAATAAAATATTAGCGAATTCGTAATTAAATAATCCCTTTAATAATTAAAAATAAATGTCTAATTAATTAAAAAGGAAATTAATCTTTTTAACAAAGTTTAAATTAAAATGATTGTTTTTAATAATAACTCCTATGATATCAAGAAATATTATACAAAGTTACATCCCTCCTTTTTAAGTAGAACCCCATAGATCAATTAAGACATGAGAATTGGGGTTAAGAAGAATTAGATTATTAATTAATTATAATTGGCTAATATTATAAATAATTTGGCTAAAATTAAATTTACACACCCTGATTAGATTATTTTATAAGGACAATTAATCTAGCCAATAGTTTTAATAATTAGCCCAAACATTCTAATTATACGCCAATAATAATTAATTCTTCATTTAATAGTTCTTAACCCCAATCTTGTTGTCTTAATTGATCTATGTGGTTTTATAATAGATTTTATTTTTATTAAGTAGAGACTAGTTGTTTAGCACTTTCAAACAATAAAAGCAAATTGCCAATTTTAATTAAAAATCTTACGAACCTTAACACGTCTTTGTTTACACATAAACTTCTAAATTGGTTTAAAATATTAAATTAATCAAATAATTTTTATTGGTTAATTTAAAAAACGAAGAAATGACTGAGTTTCTTACATCTGGAGGACGATCATAAAAACGTTTGTAAAAAATTGATTACCCCTACGGATACACATATTGGTAAGATATTGTAAAAGTCCCTTATTTATCTAAGATATTCAATAGGAATGTTTATGCTAAATTTAGATACAAAGAAATTAATCAGCTAACAATATTTTACTGATTATATTTGATAAAACTTAGAATGAAAATGTTTTTAAGTATTTTATCTCCATTGTTATATCTTTTAAAGTTAATAAGTTATTAATTTACTAATATTAATCAAAATGAAAATCTTAAAGAAGAAATAATTACCATATTCTATTAATATTTTTTTAAAAAATTAATAGAATTTAAATTAAAAATGTGGAATTGATGTTTAACATTTTTGATGTAATAAATATAAAATTAAAAAAATATATGTTGATAAGTAAGTTATTGACTATCAGAAAGCATATAATAATCAATTTCAAAAAAGACAAAATAGTTTATTATTGGTAATTTTTCAAATTTTTAAGTGATAAATAAAATAGAAATATATATATCCTTTCTGGATTGAAATCCAGTAGTTATTTTTGATAAATTTATTTGACTTCTGTAAATTTAACTCATCTGTTAATATAATGCTGAAATAATATTATTTATAATTTTCTTAAAAAGATAAGACAAAGCCTATTCCTTTTCGACTAGTTTAGAGATAAATAAGAATTTCTAAATAATTTATTGTTCTCTCAAAATCTTTATAACTCATAAAGTATTAAAAAAATATAATTAAAAAACTTTTAGAAGAATTATAAAAATATTAAATGGTAATTGATACATAAAAATGGAGATTTGCTATACCAACTAATAAATTGATATTTATATTTTTATACCAAACTTAGAAACCATTAAAACATATTTAGAGAAAAAAAATGTTTCAAATTTAATGAAGAAAAAGTTTAAATATTCAAAATTACTGACTAAATAGTTTATTATTTCTAATTTTATAAAATTTATAAGAAAATTCTATAAATCTTATAATATAAATTAAAATAAGTATCAATCATATAAAGCCCATTCAGAAGTAAACCCCAAAATCCCTATATATAAAATTTAAATATTTTTTGGGATTAATTTTTGATTCACAAAATTTTATAAATTGATATTTCTTTGAAATCATTAATAATGATATAAAAAAATGATTGATATTATGTTCAGATATTATTATCAAAATAGGACTTACTAAGTAATTTAATTAATGAAAATATTTAAAGTGTAATTTAAACAAGCTCTAAGATTTTTAAAAGCCTGATAATAAAATAATATTTTGCTTGATTTAAATTTAAATTTATGAATCTTTTTCAGAATTCTTTAAGATAAAGGGGTCTGATTAATTTTGGATTATAAACAATAAAAATAAAAGGTAATTTGTCTTTAATTAAATATCTGAAATAAAGAAAGGAAGCCACAGGAATTTATATTGATAAGAAATCAACATTTTTTAAGGAATATTTTAAACAATGAAAAAACTATAGAAAAAAAAGTTTATACTAGGCAGAACTTTATAAAACTACTTATAAAAACTTCACATTAAATGTTAAAATGTGGCCTTTAGGAGGGGTCATTTAGTCCATTTTTCCATTTTTAATATTAGGGCCAGGAGCCAAATCTTTCCCCGGGCAAAACTCAACTTGCAATTTATATTTCCTAAAGACTCCCGAAAATATCAATTCTGGTCATTTAGACCTCGCTGAACACGAATATAAAATCTGTTTAGTTGAATTAAAAAAATTCTCAAAGATATGTACATTTTAAGTTATTATTTTTATAATTAGTTTCAATGATTTAATTTAATTCTTATTTTTTTCTTTTAAATTTACTTTTAAAATTACTTATTTTTTAATTAAATTTATTTTATTATTTATTTCAATTGATTTTTATTTTCTTTTAAATTTTCTGTTAAACAGATCTTTGTGATTTTCATATTCCTTATAGATGAAAAAAAAAACTCAAAAATATCATAAAAATCAAAAGATTTAAAAACTATATGTTTCTTTCTTTAGTTTGTTTATTAATCGCTCCAATCATTGAGATATGCTATTTCTTGATCCCTAGATTCTATCCATAATTTGTGAAGATTGTAAGGGTACATTCCCTCTTGATTACTTTATGAAAGGTTAGTAGCTTCAAAAGACATAACTCACTTCCAACTTTTAAGACGTATAAATCACAAAAATCACACAAAATACTCATAAGACATTCTTTTTTGGCAATAGACATTACTAACTAACAATAACAATAATAATTTTGAGGGGGGGGGAAGTTTCCTGCACTGTTTATTTATTTATGTTAATTCTAATAAATTTTACATAAATTAAACAATTTGAAGTAGCTCAAGAAAATAAAGTCTAACATTATATAGCCATGGTAAGAACAAGATAAATTGACATAATCACATTAACAATTGGATACAATATTTGGAATTACTATAATAAAGCAATATAATATTTAAAAGACAGAACCTACAAATATCATATGATATTTACTATTGATTAATAAATAAAAGTATAATTATAACAATGATATTAGCCCTGAAGTAAGTTGATAGTTGTTATAAAGACTAATTTAATTTAAAAAAAGTGCAGGAAAATTCACTAAAATTTTTTTTATCATTAACCAGTGCAGGAAACTCCCCCCCATAATTTTTTATTTTTAATGCTAGAGATCATTATTTGTTCATCCTTTCTTTTGCAATTTATTAATCTATTATCATCGTCTTAATCATATATAATTTTTTATGAAATTCTTATTTTTATATAGTACATTTTATTAAAAGCATATTAATAACATTTAAATTTAATTTAAATTTTTGTATTTTATATAAGTATATAAAAGCAATAATAAATATCCTATATTAGCATTATACAACATTTAGTATTACAATATAAAACGATATTTTATTAACTTTTTTAAAAATATAAATATATAATCAAAATTTATTTTATTTCCAGTAATATTGAAATAAATAAAGTAGATAAAATCTATAAGTTAAATTAAATATCAATTAAAATTAAATTTCATTATAAATAATTGTTATGAAATTATTATATCATGATTATAAATTAAAGTTATTCTAAATTAAAAGTGAAATATAAAAAAATAATAATTATATATACATTATAATAGATTTGGTAAATTAAATTAAATGAAATTAATAATTAATAATTATAATGAGTGAAAGTCAACTTTGACCAAACATATGCAAATGGTAAGCGCTCGAAAGAGAATTTGAAATTTAATTATTTTAATTTTGGCCGTACTTTTTATCTCATCCCTAGATTGAAGAAAATAGAGTTTTATTTTGATATCAAAATAACCTAAATAAATTACACAGAATTAATTTAATTATTTTCACTACATTATTGCTATGAAATAGTACTATCAAAAGAAAAACCAGGTGATTTTTAATTCAAAATATAATTTTTACTTGAATATCTAGATTTGAAGAATTTTAACTCCCACAAATTATTAATATATTAATTTTTATTTAATCTACCCAAATAATTCATATTTTACAAATAGTAATATTATAATACCTAAGTTTTATGGAATCCAAAAACATCATTCCAAAATAAAAATACCCTAGACATAAATACTTAAGAAAATTTGAAACCTAATTCTGTAAATATTGCCACAATTATCCTGAATAATAAAACAAAATAATATATTTCAATCCTTACAATTTTGAAACGTATTGTAGAAGGTGCAGAGATCCTTTTTATCTAAACTAATCAATAAGAATCAGAGATTTGGTTTATTTAGCATAAAAGATTTGCAATTACTTAAACTTTATCAGCTTTAATGATTATTAATTTACATAATTATATATTTAATTTAAATGTTTTAATTTTAATTTTGAAAAAAATTAACTAATGTAATTAAACTATGATTGTAAAATAGACACATAATCCATTAAAGAGTTTCAAAATAAGTTAATTAGAGACAGTGATCTCGATAAAATCTTCAAAGATTTAACTTTAAATTTGGATTATAAAACAATTTCAAGCATTTAGATTTAGATATTTATAATTTAAACTTAATATTTTTATTTAATAAGATATCTAACATCGAGACAAATAATTAAAAATATATTAATTTATAGCATTAAATTTTATAAATAAAGAATCATTATCTTCTTATCGTTACATAAAGCTTATTAAAATTTCACAATATTTCCTATAAATTAAGTAAAAATTGGATAAAATGTTAGCTTTTAACTCTCAAAGAATAAAAAACGACTATTGTTAAATTTATTCATTAATTTATATGTTCAATGAAGTATTTAATTATATAAAAAATGTATTAATTCATTAAATAAAAAGTTAAACTTTTGACAAATTTCTTAGAAAGATTGAATTTTCGAAAGAATTTTAGGACGATTATGCTAAAAAACACAAGTTGTGAATAAAATTATGTCAGCATTTGGATATGTCCATGTATTCACCGCTTAATCTATAATTATTTATGATTTTCAGAGTAATTCATGGAATGTGCCATTACGGGAATAAAATATATAAATAAATTTAATCATTATTTAATTGTGTTTTTAATATTTGTTAAAGAATATTTGTATGAAAAGATCTTATTTGGATTTATATTTTAAAATGCTATGGAATTTAAAGTATGAATTATTAATAAATTAGACAAGAATTAATATTTTTATAAGTATACAAAGATGTTCAATTATAAGGCATAACGTTTTTAATTTAGTAATCAAAACCCCTTAATGAGGTTTATAAGTGCTTTGATTTGT
>ARYC01021667.1:0-18003 GCA_000711775.1 Oxytricha trifallax
TAATAAAGTTTGAACTTAATTTGGATGACCTCCTAAAATAATTAAACATTATGAGGAGCAATTTAATGGAGAAAGTTTGATAAAAATGGAAATCAATCTGTGAAACTTGGAGCAAGTTTTCAATGCTTCTCCGCATATCTTTTCAAGGTTGACCTCCAGTAGGTCCTCCCTATTTAGTAGTAAGATTTTAATAAACTTAAAATGGATATCCATAATTTTAAATTTCATTAACATTTCTAGAAAGAGGAAGCAAGATGGAGTCTATGAATGATGCAATGAAGAGAATTCAATCTCAAGACTTAATAGGAAAATTTCGAAGTAAAGAAGACCTTAAAGATATTTGGTATAGCAAGGTAAGTTCTTAACTAAGATTAATATCATTATAGTTGGATTGTTCTTGCCGACTTAGGAGGGAACTAAAATCTCATTCTTAAAAGCCTTACTGAGTGAAGAGAAAAAAGCAATTAAGTCTAATGAAATTAGGATGATAGAGATCCTAACTACCCTGAAATATCAGTGACAAACCTATATGACGATGCGATGAGCGATCCGGACGTAGCTCTCTACCTTCCATCAAAGCTACAGCTCTCTAATAAGTTGCCAGAGAAAAACTTCTTCTTTGGTGTTCTTACAACTCTGAAACCTGAGTACTTAAATGAAGTTATTTAAGAAGCTCACAAGAAACGATACAGCATATCTCCTGAAGAAAAAGAGAAACAAGGTATTAAAATAAGTGACACCTGGCTGTAGGAACTCCAAAAGCATCCTTTCATCTCAAGTAAGCAGACTAATAATTTAAAAAAAATCCTAGTACTGCTCCATATTTGATGAAAGAACTCATCAAATTAAACAGAGAGAGAAAGTCTCAAGTAAAGCATGAATTGAGTAAAAGACTTTTCAAAAATTTATAAATGGTAAATGTTATGAACATAGATGCAGGAGCTGGCACGAAGAGAAGAAACATATGCCTTAGCGAGTCTTAAGAGGAAAAAAAGAAAGAGAAGTCAAATCCCTTTTATGTATTAATTAAATATGTGAACTTATTCATTCGTTTAAATCTAATACTTATTTATATACACAAAATCTCCCTTCTCTTGCGCATACTTTAGCTTTTCATCACTAACTCTTTTAGCAGCACTCTTAATAAAATCTACCCTATCTATCTTCAAGTCATGCATCAAGTGATATAATAGAAGTTTCTTGTTGTGCCCTTTCAATAAACCCTAATATAATTCAATTTCATTGAACTGAGGACTGTAGGGAACATAAAATACAAGTGTTATATTTAGCCTTTCATATTCCTTCCTTGAGTCTTTAGTTTTATGAACTGACAAGTTATCAACGAATAGAATAATCTCTTAGTCAGCGTACTTTTCTCTGAATTATTGCAAGAACTTTATGTATTAATCGGTCTTTATTGAGGGAGGGTGGATAACACAAGTCTCGAGGCCATTATCTTCGCTTATTTCTCAAAGTACAGCTTGACTTTAAACCTTAACCTTTTAATCATATACTTCAATATTACTATACCTCTTATACCAAGACCTCGATATAAAGATATTAAAAGTAAACACTGCCTCATCAGCGTGTATAAACTTTATATTATGCTCTTAAGACCTCTGCATATAATCGAATATATAATTTAAATTAGCCTTATAAAAGGGAACATTAAAGTCAATCACTCTCTTAATGCGATTGACTGTCTTGTAAGATATTCCATTCTTTTATAAATGTTAGCTATCGATTAAGCAGATATGTGAAGCTCAGGAAATTGGCGATGAAACATCACAGCCCTCTAGGCTAGAGAGAAATGAGCACAGTATTTAAGAGTCTTATCATTAATAAGATAATCAAAATGATGCTGCTAAAATTTTAAGGGTCTCTTAGGCTTAGAATTAAGATGCTATCTCTTTAAATTCAATGATAAAAGACAGTGAGACCTAACAGTAGAGGAGATTTATGGAGCAGCCTTGCTATAGACGTATAATTAAGAATAAATCTGAGCTGATCACCATAGTCATTACAACCATATCGCAACTAAAACAATAAATCTATATACTCACTGTCATAAACAGACCCCAAACCTCGCATATACTCACTCAAAATACTAATATTTAAACATTAAACCCCGACATAAACCATACTAAAACCCTAATAAAGTATGCACTAATAGTCTACTTTTATCAATCAAAAACTCAATCAAAGTACTGAAAGGGTTTTGGGGTTTTGAATGTCCATAACATAAACAAAAATTACCAATTTTTACTAGTGTTTCATATTTGATATTTTATTGATATGTTAATGCTTCAATGTCTTAACTTCGCACTTCTTGTAATCACTATTATATTTTTAGATCAAATCCTGCTGAATTTCATAATTATGTTTAATTGCGATGTTTTTGAGAGAACAATCTTAGTAAATTCCTTAATGTATATTGCTCTTCTTTTATTACGTAAATTAGCTAACAAAATTCTCTAGAAAACTTAATATAGTTCTGGCAAATACTGATCATTATGAACTATTAAATCATAGAAATCTTTGTGAGAATTTAGAAGCAGTGCTTTAAATCAGATTTTATGGTCTCAATTACGTTTGAGTTAAGCTTTTCAATAATCCTAGATACAAGGAGATTGAGAAAAATATATGCTTGGTCTTATAATTTTATAAGCAGTTATTACTAGGATTTATTGAATAAATGTTTACAATTTATTGTTGAATTATTAATTCAATCACCCCATGACAATTGACTAAATATTATTAAATTAATTAACTTCTTAATAAAAATTCCTTAGTGAACTCGTGATCAATAATTATTTTAAATATCTCTTTTGATGAATAAACTAGTGCCTCAGCTTCTTGGAAATCTCTAGGCAAAATCTTTAAATCTTATGTTATTCCTTTGAATTTAGCATCGATACTTTTAGTGATCTTGATATCAACATCCTGAGAATACTCTTTAATTTAATTAATATAAGTTGTATGATTTGAGGACGTCCATTAGAATTCCATCTGCAATTTCCATCACAACATGTCAATTGATCTCTTAATATGAAAATTCCTGTAGATCAATAAAACTTAAATCAACACAATCGATATCTATGTTGGTTCGAACCGGAAATGTAAAATTTCCTTCTCCAAGAATTAGCTGAGAGTATTTTTTAAAATTAAATGCAAGTTATTTTGTTAAAACTTCTTTAATATTGTTATAAATGGCAGCTCCAAGTGAATAAATATCAAGAAAATATTCACATATTTCTGATTTATCTGCATGTATTCTGAAATTCAGCAAAGATTAAGTAGGCTTAATCTCTATTGTTTAAAAACGGTTTAATACATTATCTTTCTTTGAGATTTCCTCAAGTTTTTCTTCTTAATTGAGAAAAGCTTAGTTTCTTAAATTTTTCTTCTCTAGCTTAAGAATTTATTCCCTTTCTAATTTAGGTTTTCCACAGACATATAAAATGATCTAATTAATATTTGATAAAACTAAAACCCTTGCATGTTATTAAAATGGAAAGATTGATTTCTAATATTAACCTATGAATATTGCAATAAGTTATTTTAAATTACAATACTTTATACTTTTTTTATTTTGGATAAAATTTGTAAGTCCACTAAGTTAAGTTTACTTAATTACTTTAGTATTTGTTCTTATTATATTTGATTTGTTTCTGTTGTAGTATTATTTCCATATTTATCTTAATTCTCTCTGTTCAGGGACACCCTAGTTTAGCTGATTCCTATTCCACCATTCCTCAGGCATAGATTAGCTTTCTAGGCAACATTTTGAGTCTAATTTTACTGCATTAAGATTTCAGCGATTCTGATGTTTTATATGAGAAGAAGTGGCTTATTTCTAATGCTTACAATATTTTTAGTACTTGAAGACATAGACACAGGGATTTTACTAAAAATATTGTTATTATCATTGACATTTAGCTGAGGTACTTCTTACAGGCGGTTGATTAAGGTATATTATGCTCCTTTGAATCACCTCTTGTAGTTCTTAAGGGAATCATACTATTAATCACTAAGTTATTAGTGAATACCACGTTAGAATCAATCTTTCTAGCTTGTGTAACTCTAGTTTGACTGATATTTCTTTTAAGAGTTTGAATTAGCTTGTTCTTGCTTTAATTTTACTATTGATTCAATGCATCATCGATTTTATTTTACTCGATATTTTTCTAATGAATAAAGTTATGTTTAGAAGTTGGTTTCATGTTAAGAATGCTGCACTCTCTTCAAAAGATAATATTATATTTCTTAATGCTTTAAGTTGCTTAATTCTGAATTTCTAATGGCAATTCAGAACTTTCTAATTTCCTTCTGCATTTCAATATGGATTTTTAAGGAACTTCGACTTAGAAGTATGATACAAAATATTCAAAATGATATTAGAGAAGTTCGTTCTCTAAGTGGAGGGATTTATGATCCTTTTATTTTTGACAAATTAAACATTTCTGCTTTTACTGAAAGAGTTAAACTAATTTAACCACGAAATAATAAATGAAAATTTATTATATTTTGTTGTGGTTTGATCACATCTTAATATTCATTTTATTTCTCATTATTTTTTTAATTTTTGACTGAGTTGTATCTGCTCAATAAACTCTTCATTTTACTGAAATTTTCTTCATCCCCTTGAACTCTACTGTCATCCATTGGAAACCTTCCCACCAAAACTCCCATTAAACATGTTTATACTAACTTTCTTTACTGGTTATAACTCATTTTGAGCAATTGTTACTAATTACTAATCTATGTAATTCTCAGATGCGTCTAAATTTTACTCTCATTGTTAATTTCAATGTTGTAGCACTTCTCTCCTAGTAATTCTCAATTTGTCTTTACTTTGGAATTACTGCATTTGCTTGACTTAAGCGTTGTATAGCCTACTTACAAGTCCTCCACTTTTTATCTTATTATCTTGTCTGAATTTCTTTCCAGTGATTTAATCTGTTCTAGAGTTTCCAATAATCTAAGGCCTGTACTCAACTATTTCTTTGGGTGTATCGTTATCAGTTGGAGTGGTGAAATTACTTGGCTATTATAAATCAAATTTTACTTACTTATCACTTAAAGTATTGCCTGAATATAGCCTGTATTTCTTGTAGACTTTTAAGAACTGTCCTGGCTGTTTATATTAGAAGCCACTTGAGCATCCTGTTGAGAGAGGCTATGATCTGGGAAAGTCTTTTTAGTAGAATTTAAAGATCTGAGTAATGCATCTCTTTATCTGATAGACCTTCTTTCTCATTCCAGTCATAAGATATAATTCTTAAGGCCACTTTTCATTATCTTATAATTTTACGAGTAGCATGATTATACCACAAGCTAATGTAAAAGACTCATATTATTGAAAAGAATGATCTTGTAGCACATCTCTGTGTAATATTCGGCAAATTTCAGCACATTAGCAATATTACATAGATACCTATCAAACCTAGATGTTTATTTAAATTTCATCATTAGTGAAGAGTACACTTTGTGAAATGAAATGATGAATTATTAAATGATGTGACAATATATATTTCCCTATTTAAAGTTTAAAAAATTTCCTTCTCCAAGAAAATAAACTCATCATAACTGAAGGGAGATTGGATAATAAAGTTTAACTTTTAAACACCTGGATAAGTTTTTTTAAAAGAACTTTGCATTGATAAGAATTCAAACTAATGCAACTAAACCTTTGGCATCATTGTTAAATTATAATGTAGTTTAATAGGAATTTAGCTAAATAAGTTATTCAAATGATCTATTCTCTGTAAACTTAAGGCTATATAGATGTTGTTCGATATTTGTCAATCAAAAATAAGCATAAAATACAACGATGTTGTGGTGAATGGCTTCTGGATCGTATTTGATATCCAATCCCGTTTCGCACATCCAATCGACTTTACTCTGCATTTCTTCACATACATCTGAAGGATTGAATATTTTACACATTGATTGGCTTTTCAATAATTATTTGGAGCATTATATCCATTGGTGCATCAACATTTAAATCGGTATTTTTCATCTTAATACTTTAGACTTTCTTTTTTTCATTTATGAAAGTTCCACATTTCTAGCAGCTGTCATATAAATCCGAAGTAGCACTGCACTAATATCAAACTAAATCAGTGTTTGATTTGTAATAGATGCATTTAACTCTTTGAAATGGAGTGCTAAATTAAGATTAATTGCTGATTGATACCATCATTTCAAACTTCTCATTGTTTAGAGTTTTTTTTCTTCAAATTTTCATAGTTTGGTTTTGAAGATCTGTTTCGGGATACTCTAATGGTGTTAAGAATTAAACATATCTTGCTCTGTCAAGAAAAATCGGAGAAAGATTTCTAGATTATAAAAGACTTCGATGTGGACTCTAACTACTATTTTGAAGGCTAATTATTGGCAACCTCTTTTAGAGATTCTTTCAAATGAAATAATAAGAATATCCAATTCATTTAGCGCATATTTTAATGAGAACTTAGTGTTTTAAATAATAACTTTTCGATGATTACTCTATGCCTTGAGACTTTTATTATTTGATTAATTATTGCCATTATTATTAATATTTTAATATTTGTGAAAGTTTTTTGAGATAATAACCCTCCTCCATTTTTACTTTAAAAAGCAAGAAGCGCTGCATTTGGATTTCTTAGCAGTCTTTTATAATTGTAATAATCTAAAAATTATTATAATTTTTCTGCAAAATTAAAAATTATTGCGATAGTTTTGCTATAATATTCTATTTCTCTTAAATTAAAAGGCCATCAATTGCTCGTTAAGTGCGGCTTAATTGAGTCGCATTTGGTTTATGGCTTGTTTTGAGTAAGATATCACTGAGGATTGAGAAAAGCGGTTGATTAACTTTCCTTCATTTTACTTGATGATAAATTACACAAATTTAAATTTGAAAATTTATTAATCTACCTCCCATATCACTTTCCAAATAATGCCAAATTATAATAAAATATTATCATATATTTATCTTATTTATTCTCTCAGTTATAGTTTTGCATATCTCTTTTCTCAAATTTTACATCATAATTATAAAATTTATTAAAATAAAATAAATAAAAGTTAAATAAATAAATTATAAGTTGAGTTAATGAGAAAATTATAAGGACCATCAAACGGAGGAGTGGAAGGTAATGTAAGCTCAGATAGCTTAAAAGTAGAGAGTAAAATTTAAGTATTTTACTTTGGTAAAGTAATTGCTGCGCCATTTAATGTAAAATCTAATGACGAGGAACTGAGGAATAATGGCTTTAAAACACCATTAGTTAATTAATAATGTAGTTGCATGTTTTCTTTTTAAAATATTATCCAATTTATTAAGTCAATCTAAACTTATACAAAGAGATTTCTTAGACTAAAAAGAAAGACCAGGATAATTATACAATGAGACTAAACAGAAATTGTAAAGAAAAGGTATGAATTAATTTAGGTTGAAGCTAGCTTATCTCATAATTTATTGATAAACAGAAGAGGGGAAGTGTTTACTTGTGGTGAAGTCTTCAGGGTTAAGTGGGATTGGACAGAAAAATATACATTTTCAGAAACCGACTTAATTGTACATAGAGAGTGGAGCCAAAGAAAGATAAGAAATTAAGAAAATATCTGCTTCTAAAATCAATTCACCTGCTCTCAGTAAAACTGGCAGACTTTGGGATGGGGTAGTACCCAAAGAGCAAAATTGGGGTTATCATAAATTATAAAAGATTAGCTAGAAACTTAGAATATAGAATTTGAAGTACAAAAAAAAGAGAAAGAAAAAAGTATTGAAACTTAACTTGAAACATTTTTGGACGAAAATAAGAATCACAGAGAAATCGATTTAGAATAGAATACATTACTGAATTTGAGGCTTTTAGTTGGGGAATAGACTACTTTATTTTATTAGATAAAAAGAAGCGAATTTTCTCAAATAATTTTGCCAAATATGGGAATTTGGGACATGGCGATGAAAGAGAGAGAACTAAATCTTTTATGATTAAAGAATTAGAAGGAAAAAAGATAATAGATATACAATGTGGAATGCATCATTCAATAGCGGTTTTTCTTAAGATAGCGATGTTTACACATGGGGATCAGGAAATAATTGTAGACTTGGCTTAAGTTATGATGATGGGGCCAGATCTAATCCCAATTATAATAATTTGCTATTTTATTACACGTTTATCTTGTTTTGTTTTTATTGCAGCTTATTCCGAAGAAGATTGAATTCACATTTGATGAAAATTAAAACATGAACTTATCCAGTGGGTCAACAATTAGTTTTGAAGTAGTCAAAGCAGATGCTTTGTACACTTGAGGCAAAGGGGAACATGAGAAACCAAAATTCCATAATTTTATAGAATATTCTTCTCCCTTTCCGATGATAGAAGACAAGCAAATAGTTTACGTATCTTATGGTGCAAAAACTCACACGTAATGGCTCTTTATCGAAACGGTTGTTTATATGGCTGAGGTTAGGAGAATGAAGGATGTCTAGGGCATGGGGATGGTAAGAAAGAACTAAGTGTTTGTACAATTTCTTTTTTTTAAAACAAGAAATGCATAGATGTGACTTGTGGCGATAAGTTCTCAGTTGCCTTTGCAGAAGTTTTAACTGATAAGATAAGATAAAATACAATGAATTTTGATTTCTTTAATAAGAGCTGAAGTATGGAATTAGCTTGAATAAATAATGAGAGAGAAATATAATCTTGATGGAATTATGACAATAGTAAAGTAAATATATAATTTGAAAATAATTTTAAAAGTGTAAGGAAACCACTATGTGGTGGAGATAAAATATCTGATTAACTAAGACAAAAAATATAAGATGTAAACTTTGTTCATTATTTTTTAAAATTATAAATCAAATTTATTTTTTAGTTTACTTGTGAAGAATAGGATACGATTTATATCTTAAAGAAACCAATACTTATAAGACTCTCGAAACCTCAATTAAACAATTGACAATATTTATCAATGAAAATATAAAGAATTGCAATTAAAACTTTTACTATATTTTTACTTATTATCAATAGTTAAAACACAGTGAAAAAGAGTTTTAACTTTGGCAAAAGATTTTCACTGTTTAAACTAGAGAGAGGGAATCCTCAAATTATTAACACTCTAAATAATGTGAGAGAAAGTTCAATGATTAATAACAATATAACTATAATTAATCAGGGAGGGATTAAAAAGTTAGACAAAAGGATTAAATTAGCAACTATAATAGCAGCAATATTGGTAATCAGCAGAGTAGGCTTAATCCATAAACTATAATAATTTTACCCAATCTTTTCTGTATTAAGAATTGCTTTTTATATTGTAAGTAATCCAGTAGTAAAAGACATAATGTTGAAATAATCAGGAAAAAAGAAATAAAATATCATCAAACTACTACCCAGATTAAAATAACTTAACTACCATATAAAATGAGTTAATTATGAGGAATCTCTATAATATTTTATTCAAACTAACTTCAAAACTAGAGAGAACACCCCAATGGTAAACTTTCGTTGGAAGACTTCCTTTTAAGTGGACGAAGTATGCTCAGATAAACATAAAATAAGGCGTAAATTGAGAAAAATTAACTATGATGAGTATTTCGGCAGCAGTTTCAACGTTACCTAGATTGATCCGTGGTTTAAAGACCTCAATAATTAGGAAAAAGTGAAAGTTATTGACAGTGTTTTTTACCTTTTTTTCTAAGATTTAAAGTTACTCTAGCATAAAAAGAAGAAGAAAGTTTAGAGTAAAGAGGAGAAAGAAGTTAAGAGGGCCAACTACTAGGCTTGCAATAAAAAACTCAGTTTGAATTAGCAATAGAGTTAGACCTAAAAAGAATCACAGATTATAGTCAATTCCTGGCTGATCTTAACTATCATATACTTAAGAAGAAGAATAAACATCTCACGCCATCAATCGTTTATAATAGACCAGATAATAAACTTTTAGGGAAACATCTCCCTACAAATATTAAATATTAATTTATTTCATTCGTCCCATAAAAATGTAAATTCATTTACATATATTTTAAGTAATGAAAAGAATAAATTTAAAATAAATTATTAAGAAAAAATAATATCAAAGAAACAAATTAATATCAATAAACTAAATTAACTTAATATCTTAAGTTTAAAATGGTAAAATAGATATTTAACAAAAATAGAGAGATAATAAATTATTTATAAGATCATCTTGTTATTAAGAATAGTGTAAAGTAAAATAGGATATATTCATTGTGATTATATAATTACTTTATGGTAGGTAATTTCTCTGTAAACTTTACAATGGAGGAAATAGTTTAAGAACGATAAAAAAGGATAAAGCAAGAGGAAAGAGTATTATGCGTTGAATTTAAAATTTTTCTTCATTTAAATACTAATAAATAATCTATAAACTGATTTTAATTTCTTGGCATTATTAATACCAATCTATACAGTGAATAAAGACTCAATAAATATTATTATTTAACTTTAATGCCTATAGATAAAGCGATAAGCAGAACCTGACATTTAATCTGATAGTTTTAAATTCTTCTTCGTGTTCAATATTCAGAAGCAGTCAAGTATTGGGCTATCTTTTCGGTAAGATAGTTACAGTCGCCTGGATTTTAAAGTTGACCATTAGACATGACTTCGGCCTTGTTTTATACGTCAATTACAATGCTCTGCTTGGTTCTGGCAACACAGGCACCACCACCACCTTCTCTGTCAAGATTGGCAGAGTTGTTTTCTGCGTTGTGCTTAACCAACATATAATTCTGATCATTCATTCTGATAATAGCTTTAGAACATTTTTTGTTACCCTTGGTTGTTTCGATAGCAATCACAAACTCATTCACATTGACTTTCTTCTATTAATCAACTACAAAAGTCAAATTGAACTCGTAGTAGCCTAAATTATAATTAATGCCCATATAAAAGACTTATTCTTTTCAAATAGACAAGTCATCCTTATTGAAATTGATATAATGTATTTGCAGTTGCAAAGAGTGAATCCAGCTGAAACAGCCTATTATGGGGTCCCGTTTAAACCAAAGATATCTTCTTGTTCATTGACAATAGTTAACTTGTTTTGACCTTTAGTTGCATCTAATACATTTTATAGTTGATATATCTCCACTTATGTGTCTTTTGATAATTATTAAATTCTCAATACTATTTTAAATCTTATCAATTAATTCGCATCCTTATTAAAGGAAATTTCTTAATATATATTTTAACAACTTTTTAAGATATTACCTCAAATATTTATTAAACTAATTGACAAGTCATTTTATACTATAATTTATGAAATTAATGATTATTACAGATTTTAATTGAAGAATCAAAATTCTAATAGGGTTCACAATATATTAATTTTTTATATATAGCTTTAATAAACATCTTTTCGCATATAAAAGTTAAAATAGAAGTTATTATTGTGATTATGAATGACCATCTACTTTGGTTTATCATTGACCTAAGGCATTTACAATTAAGGAGATGGATTATTTTAATAGTTTAAATTGGAATTATTTTTATGGGTTGCGTGATTCTTAATGTTTTATTGATATGGTATATAGTCTTATAATTTGAAAAAATTTGATTTTCATCCTAATTTCTTAAATTTACTTTCTTTACATATCGATAAGTTTTAAAAGATTATATTTGCTTGAGTTTTGAGACAGAAGTCATGATTTAACTGCCCTATCTTATTTCTATTTTATAAAAATATATATAATTTATTTAATTTTTGATTGACTCTATTAACGTAAGTATTACTTCCTTGAGTTGATTTATGATGCAATCCTCTAATGTTTAAGTTAATTTTAAATAGACTACTGAGTTTATGGAACACTTGATATTTTGTTCTTAATAATACTGGTGTAACAAAAAAACTACATAGTTTAATATGTAATTTAAGGTTCTTATTCAATTTCAAGCTACTCTAATGAACTATTTTAATTATATCCATATACTATAAGGTGTTATTATATCGTTTCTTAAGTAAACTTTATTGTTGAATCATTGACATAAATATCCTAAATTAACTTATCTATCTCCATTTTAAGCTGTTCAATAAACTCTTCACATAAATTTGGGTTTTATTGCTTACTTACCGCTCTTAAATAATTTGAGGTTCTCACAAGGTCAATAATGTGTAAAAATAGCCCAGTTTCACTCAATGTTTATCTAAAGAATTCGTCTACAGTCATTTTAGAGTAAAATAAAATGTATGCTTCTTTAGTTACTACTTTTTCTTCATCTTTCATTTTATTTACAACTTCTTCGTCAAAATAGTACCATTACTTGTTATTTCTATGTTTTGAATATGAATAGTAAATGACCTTCTGTTAAGTATACTTCATGATTCTAAAAAAAATTGGTAAAAATGTAAATGGAAAACTAACAGTTACAGGAAATAAATCATTGATTAGTTTTCTTTTTGAAGCTTAGAAACATAAGGGGTTAAGTTCATTTTTTTAAAAGGAAATTTTACAAGGTCATTTATTTTGGCTTTATTTTCTTAATAAACTCAAATCTCTTTAAATTAATAATCAAAACTGAAGGCAGCATTCAAATAAAAATTTTCTTAGAAGCTCTTTGAAATTTATCACGTTTTTGGTATTTCATTTTATCATAACGATCTAGAATTTCTTCTTTTCAAGTTTTTTTTTCAGACACCATTTTCTGAAGCATTGGGATAGTCAGGCTATCAAATTTGATAGACATATGATTGCACACTAGACATTTAAGAGTATACTTTAGTTATCCTTGGAACAAATCAACTATTATAGAACTATTATTAAGTAAATGGTCTTACCAGGATTCATAAGCTTAATGTTCTTGTAACTCTTCAATAGGATTAGTGTCTAATAGTTTATCTAGCAGTGAGTCCTCTTGCTCGTTTTTAGAGGATTTCTTAGAAAGATCCTTTTCTCTTTTCTGTTTCATGTTCGTGAGCTTATCTGCTCTGTAAAAGTTATCATGGAGACGCAAAATATTCTTAAGCATCTTGTTACTAAACACAGACAAGTTAAATAAAAATCATAATTATAGATTAAAATTTTCATGAGGAGCATGTCTACTAATGGTTTTAATAAATTTTTCTGGATATGCTTTTTCTCTTTCCCTTGCCAAATATCCTTTAATATATTTGCATATCTTAATGTATCATAAAATTGAACTATTAAATTAAAAAATTTATTGTTACTTTAGGGTTTTGGATCGTATCTGAAACCATTATAGAGCTTTCTAATATTTCAGAATTAAAGCCGGTAGTAAGTTTATTGTCTTATTTATCCTATAAATGGAAACTGATGGGGTTATATCTTCTAAGTTCTGTACTCTTACTCGATCTAAGATTCAATACTTTGAGAAGAGATCTGGCTGAGTTTGGCTTCCTATGTATGATGATGTTAAGCCTCTAAAGTTATAGTATGAGAACATAATAAAGAATTTTAAATTATTTCTCTATTACCAGTTAGGGTTCTCATATTACCACAAAAAAACAGAGACTTATTATTAGTAGCTATAGAACTGGTAAGGGTTAATAAATATTCCTCTTGTAACTAAAATTATGTGAATTATTCTTTCATACTAGAGATATGCTGCTCTGTGACCCATGAGAGCTTTTAAGCGGTGATTTTTTTCGAAGTTTTTCTTTCTAATTACCATATCAATATGCATTTATAATGGGAGTTTAGGAAACAAGTAAATCCCATATTATATAGCCCTTTCAATCCAGAATCTAGTTTCAGCTTGGAAGTTACTGTTGAAAAAGCCAAACCCTATTAAGTTTTAAAGTTATTTGGGATCTAAATATATTCAGCCTCCCTAACAATCTCATCTACATAGGACTTGTTTATTGTACTAAAATTTTTCTAGTCTAGGCCAATAATATGCTTGAAATTTGGAGTAAATTTAGGCATTCATTTAGCTCTTTCATCTTTTCCTGATTTAATGTCATTTTTAATTAAGGCTTTCTTTATTTTCTTTGGTTTTCTCTAACTTAATCTCCTTAAATCTTTAAACTACACTCTATTTATCATTTTAGGTTTAATTTTTCCCTCATGATTTTCAATTTCTGAATTAGATGAAAAAAATATTTACTCATTGAATTTTTTTTATAAAATATTTTAAAATAATGTTATTTTTTATTTTTTTACTCTAACTAGAGTGAGAATCGACATCTTAACCCATCTAGGCTCCGTTTTTTCTTTTTTTGGCTGGGATTTGAGCAGGATAACATCCTCATAATTTGGGTCTTAATTTATTACACTCTACATCGGCTTTATTTTAATTGTCGAACTACATCACATTAATAAAATTTAAAATAATAATTTTTACTATATATTATAGAAGTTTTTATATGATTCTGATTAATCATTTTTAATTGCACTTCATATTTGACATTAAGATAATGTTAAGAACGGTAGTTTACTCTGCTTGGTGTAGTATTAACCCATTCTTCTGAATTAAAATGCTGATACAAATATTAATTTAGCATATTAACATAAATCAGTTTTATATATAATGTGTGGAGGAAATATGTGTGCTCTTGGCATTGAATAGGAAACTGGAGCAGCTACAGCTGAGGAGGTCCAAGAATGCCAGGGATAAGGCCCCCAGAGTTACTAGTACTACTCCTACTGTGGGGACAACTACTGAAGAGCCATTGTACCGACACCTCCAGGTGAGACTTCAAGTTACATGAAGGATTCGATAAGAGTTTTGGATTTAAGGAATCTATTTTATCTGGAGGTCAGAATCAAGGAATCGCTATTGCAAGAGCGCTCATTAAAGATCCAAAGATTCTCATTCTACATGAAGTTACCAATGCAATCGAAGCTGATGATATCTCAACCAAGCAAGATCAATAGAAGAAAAAACAAGAATAATCACCGAGGGATTGTTTAACGCAGCAGACTCAAACAATCATAAGTCTGATATTGTTCCCCCAGCTTAGTAATAAATATATTCCTAACAAACCATTACATAGTCATACTACACTGAAAATATCAATACCACACATTATATATAATATATAATACTGATAAACATTTAATATCTCTGGAATTTTGATCTCTAGATTTATTATTTCTCTTTTTTACCTATGTGATTCACTACTACTTCTATCAACATAAATCTTGTATTTTAGCTTAATTTTTCTAAGCTTTGCATGACATTAAATTGCTTCTATTCTTTAAGTATTGAAATATTTGAATATAAATAAAATTTTAATTTTATTTCTTTTTTAATTAATTCAAATATTTAATATTTATTAAAACGATGAAAAGTTGTTCTATTGAATTAATTGAATTGAGGCTATAAAATTAATCGCCTTAATCAAAACTAAATTGTGAAATAATGAGATAACTTTTATTATACATTAGATTTTTACTTTTTATCAATTTAACTAAATTATTTAAAATATGCTAATTTAAACTGCTAATATTTCTTTAAATAATTACTTATTAACTAGCAATATTATGATATTTGCAATTCTTTGATTTTTTATTTTTAACATTTCAGGTATTCTTAGACTATGATGATGATTAATGATTTAAAATCAAATAATTTTAACATATCACTGTTTAATACTAAAATCAAACCATCAATTTGAGTCGTGACGTAGAAGTATCTGAGTGATTTGACGTGGCAAACTTCCGTGACGTGGCAGTCATAAAGTGAAAACTCCGAAAAAACCATTCTCGCTATAACCTAGTCTTCTCCCAAAATCAAGATGTCACCACAATTTGTATCTGGGGACAGAGCTTGTGAGATCCAACTGAGTGACAGAAGATGGAGAAAAACGCTTATCGGTCCCACCGCTGCTGGGAAATGTAATCCCTATCCTTTCGCTGTGGTAGCTTCAGCACCCTAACCCGGTGTGGCAGAAAAATCCTCATCGTTGGCTTCAATGGTTTCCGTCTTCTCACTTTCGAAGGCAGAGCGTACCTTCATCCTGCTCCCTATTATCTAGGAAACTGAACTCAAGCAGGAAACTCATCTATGCAGGGAAATCCTTAGCGTGCAGACGATCGAGGAGTCTAGGATCTGACAGATTGAACCCCGCCGACTGGCCCCTCATGCGGTGCGCCCAGCAACCCCCTACCTGCCCTCGGTAGGCCTTAGTGTAGTAGAAAGCTCTATTAGAAAGTCTCCAGCCATGGGCCCCTGTGGGTCACCCTATCCTTATAACTTTCTAATTCAATAATATTCTTAGACTATAAAGATGTATAATAGATCTTTTTAAGTAATTTTATATTAACAAGCTATAAATTTTACTAACTATTTTTAATTATAAAACCCTATAAATCAATTAAGATGCGAAGATTGTGGTTAAAAAGAATTAAATTAAAAATAATTAATTATTAGCTGAAATTAATATTAGGTCAAAATCAAATTTACACTCCCTAATCGGATTATTTTATAAGGACAATTAATAGAGCCAATAGTTTTGATAATTAGGCATAGTGTTATAAATATACGCCAATAATAGTTAATCATTAACTTAATTGTTCTTAACCCCAATCCTCCCGTCTTAATTGATCTATGGGGTTTAATTAATCCCTGAATTTATGAATATATTTCATATTTAGATTAATTAATCACTTCTCTTCTTTTAAAACCCAGTCTTTTTTAAATTTTCACTTGACATTTCTTAATTATTTGAATTAATATTCTCATATAGATAAGTTTGTTTTTAATTGCTTTATTTTTTAAAGATTTATTTGGCACTTTTTCTATTTGTGTTGATATTCTCTCCCTATTCTTACTATCTTTCTCTTCTTTTCCTTTGTACTTGAGATAATGTTTATTTTGTATTGATCAAAGTTTATTCCTGATTCAGCATGATTTAAGATTTCATTGTTATTTTAAATGATTTTAAAGAATACGTTTTGATACTTCTTGGCCAAATAGATCATATTGAGGTCTTAACAAGAATATACGAAAAGTTCGTTCATAATTATGCCCTTGTGAGTATTTGCGTTTCTTAAGCTATTCATTATGAATTTATAGTAAAATTCATAACTTTGCAAGATCCTGCTTTCTGATTTATAGAACTTAAGCTCCTTATGAGTTTCAACTTCAGTGTTCCCATTTTTCATTTTTTCTTACTCATCTGACTCGAGATCTTTTCGGAGTGTCATCTTATCTTAAGTAAGTAATCATTTTATTTATTACGTTATGTATTTTACTCTTTATCATAACGTCCATCCAAAGGAAGTCTTGCTCTTATCTAAACTATTTATTCTATTTTCGGGCAAATTGCCTATTTTTTGCTTTAAATATAATTAAATTCATTATGATTTTGTAGTCGTCCAGATAGGATTTAGCAATATGCTTGTTTGGTGTATTGAGACTTCATCTTTCAAGTAATCCATAAATATCATACTATTTTCTTCGTTTTCATCTATTTAGAGTTAGTGAAATGATCCAAGATAGCGTATTGATCAATCAAAATAGAAAATAAATTCGAAAAATGGAAAACTTACAGAAATAAAGAAGTAATTTCTTGAATAAATTAAAAAATATTTATTTAGATATATATTTTATTTTATTAGATGACTATATATGCTTTGCTACGATTTACAAAAGTTATTGTCTTTATTACTTAATCCCATTCTTAATAAATATATTATTAATTATTAGTAAATAAAAAAATATTTAAATCATTTTAATTAAAATTATATGATTTTTTGGGAATTATCTAGTTTGATATTTGTCGGTTGTTTGTAATATTAAATGTCAAGAATTGTGATTTATAAATTTTATAATATTATTGAATAAATCTAATTTGATAGTTATAGCAAATTAATTTAATATATATCTTGCATTCGGAATTATTAAATATATTAATTAAATACTGGGACCAAGTAGTAAAAATAAATAATTTTTTTTACTTAGTCCCAAAGTTTATAAATAAATTAAATAAAACAAACAAATTTCTTATAAATAATTATAAATATTATATCATCAGCATTTATTTATATTTTTTTGCATTTTAAGGATTTAATAATTTACG
>ARYC01021668.1:0-11082 GCA_000711775.1 Oxytricha trifallax
ATAATAAATTATTTATAAGATCATCTTGTTATTAAGAATAGTGTAAAGTAAAATAGGATATATTCATTGTGATTATATAATTACTTTATGGTAGGTAATTTCTCTGTAAACTTTACAATGGAGGAAATAGTTTAAGAACGATAAAAAAGGATAAAGCAAGAGGAAAGAGTATTATGCGTTGAATTTAAAATTTTTCTTCATTTAAATACTAATAAATAATCTATAAACTGATTTTAATTTCTTGGCATTATTAATACCAATCTATACAGTGAATAAAGACTCAATAAATATTATTATTTAACTTTAATGCCTATAGATAAAGCGATAAGCAGAACCTGACATTTAATCTGATAGTTTTAAATTCTTCTTCGTGTTCAATATTCAGAAGCAGTCAAGTATTGGGCTATCTTTTCGGTAAGATAGTTACAGTCGCCTGGATTTTAAAGTTGACCATTAGACATGACTTCGGCCTTGTTTTATACGTCAATTACAATGCTCTGCTTGGTTCTGGCAACACAGGCACCACCACCACCTTCTCTGTCAAGATTGGCAGAGTTGTTTTCTGCGTTGTGCTTAACCAACATATAATTCTGATCATTCATTCTGATAATAGCTTTAGAACATTTTTTGTTACCCTTGGTTGTTTCGATAGCAATCACAAACTCATTCACATTGACTTTCTTCTATTAATCAACTACAAAAGTCAAATTGAACTCGTAGTAGCCTAAATTATAATTAATGCCCATATAAAAGACTTATTCTTTTCAAATAGACAAGTCATCCTTATTGAAATTGATATAATGTATTTGCAGTTGCAAAGAGTGAATCCAGCTGAAACAGCCTATTATGGGGTCCCGTTTAAACCAAAGATATCTTCTTGTTCATTGACAATAGTTAACTTGTTTTGACCTTTAGTTGCATCTAATACATTTTATAGTTGATATATCTCCACTTATGTGTCTTTTGATAATTATTAAATTCTCAATACTATTTTAAATCTTATCAATTAATTCGCATCCTTATTAAAGGAAATTTCTTAATATATATTTTAACAACTTTTTAAGATATTACCTCAAATATTTATTAAACTAATTGACAAGTCATTTTATACTATAATTTATGAAATTAATGATTATTACAGATTTTAATTGAAGAATCAAAATTCTAATAGGGTTCACAATATATTAATTTTTTATATATAGCTTTAATAAACATCTTTTCGCATATAAAAGTTAAAATAGAAGTTATTATTGTGATTATGAATGACCATCTACTTTGGTTTATCATTGACCTAAGGCATTTACAATTAAGGAGATGGATTATTTTAATAGTTTAAATTGGAATTATTTTTATGGGTTGCGTGATTCTTAATGTTTTATTGATATGGTATATAGTCTTATAATTTGAAAAAATTTGATTTTCATCCTAATTTCTTAAATTTACTTTCTTTACATATCGATAAGTTTTAAAAGATTATATTTGCTTGAGTTTTGAGACAGAAGTCATGATTAACTGCCCTATCTTATTTCTATTTTATAAAAATATATATAATTTATTTAATTTTTGATTGACTCTATTAACGTAAGTATTACTTCCTTGAGTTGATTTATGATGCAATCCTCTAATGTTTAAGTTAATTTTAAATAGACTACTGAGTTTATGGAACACTTGATATTTTGTTCTTAATAATACTGGTGTAACAAAAAAACTACATAGTTTAATATGTAATTTAAGGTTCTTATTCAATTTCAAGCTACTCTAATGAACTATTTTAATTATATCCATATACTATAAGGTGTTATTATATCGTTTCTTAAGTAAACTTTATTGTTGAATCATTGACATAAATATCCTAAATTAACTTATCTATCTCCATTTTAAGCTGTTCAATAAACTCTTCACATAAATTTGGGTTTTATTGCTTACTTACCGCTCTTAAATAATTTGAGGTTCTCACAAGGTCAATAATGTGTAAAAATAGCCCAGTTTCACTCAATGTTTATCTAAAGAATTCGTCTACAGTCATTTTAGAGTAAAATAAAATGTATGCTTCTTTAGTTACTACTTTTTCTTCATCTTTCATTTTATTTACAACTTCTTCGTCAAAATAGTACCATTACTTGTTATTTCTATGTTTTGAATATGAATAGTAAATGACCTTCTGTTAAGTATACTTCATGATTCTAAAAAAAATTGGTAAAAATGTAAATGGAAAACTAACAGTTACAGGAAATAAATCATTGATTAGTTTTCTTTTTGAAGCTTAGAAACATAAGGGGTTAAGTTCATTTTTTTAAAAGGAAATTTTACAAGGTCATTTATTTTGGCTTTATTTTCTTAATAAACTCAAATCTCTTTAAATTAATAATCAAAACTGAAGGCAGCATTCAAATAAAAATTTTCTTAGAAGCTCTTTGAAATTTATCACGTTTTTGGTATTTCATTTTATCATAACGATCTAGAATTTCTTCTTTTCAAGTTTTTTTTTCAGACACCATTTTCTGAAGCATTGGGATAGTCAGGCTATCAAATTTGATAGACATATGATTGCACACTAGACATTTAAGAGTATACTTTAGTTATCCTTGGAACAAATCAACTATTATAGAACTATTATTAAGTAAATGGTCTTACCAGGATTCATAAGCTTAATGTTCTTGTAACTCTTCAATAGGATTAGTGTCTAATAGTTTATCTAGCAGTGAGTCCTCTTGCTCGTTTTTAGAGGATTTCTTAGAAAGATCCTTTTCTCTTTTCTGTTTCATGTTCGTGAGCTTATCTGCTCTGTAAAAGTTATCATGGAGACGCAAAATATTCTTAAGCATCTTGTTACTAAACACAGACAAGTTAAATAAAAATCATAATTATAGATTAAAATTTTCATGAGGAGCATGTCTACTAATGGTTTTAATAAATTTTTCTGGATATGCTTTTTCTCTTTCCCTTGCCAAATATCCTTTAATATATTTGCATATCTTAATGTATCATAAAATTGAACTATTAAATTAAAAAATTTATTGTTACTTTAGGGTTTTGGATCGTATCTGAAACCATTATAGAGCTTTCTAATATTTCAGAATTAAAGCCGGTAGTAAGTTTATTGTCTTATTTATCCTATAAATGGAAACTGATGGGGTTATATCTTCTAAGTTCTGTACTCTTACTCGATCTAAGATTCAATACTTTGAGAAGAGATCTGGCTGAGTTTGGCTTCCTATGTATGATGATGTTAAGCCTCTAAAGTTATAGTATGAGAACATAATAAAGAATTTTAAATTATTTCTCTATTACCAGTTAGGGTTCTCATATTACCACAAAAAAACAGAGACTTATTATTAGTAGCTATAGAACTGGTAAGGGTTAATAAATATTCCTCTTGTAACTAAAATTATGTGAATTATTCTTTCATACTAGAGATATGCTGCTCTGTGACCCATGAGAGCTTTTAAGCGGTGATTTTTTTCGAAGTTTTTCTTTCTAATTACCATATCAATATGCATTTATAATGGGAGTTTAGGAAACAAGTAAATCCCATATTATATAGCCCTTTCAATCCAGAATCTAGTTTCAGCTTGGAAGTTACTGTTGAAAAAGCCAAACCCTATTAAGTTTTAAAGTTATTTGGGATCTAAATATATTCAGCCTCCCTAACAATCTCATCTACATAGGACTTGTTTATTGTACTAAAATTTTTCTAGTCTAGGCCAATAATATGCTTGAAATTTGGAGTAAATTTAGGCATTCATTTAGCTCTTTCATCTTTTCCTGATTTAATGTCATTTTTAATTAAGGCTTTCTTTATTTTCTTTGGTTTTCTCTAACTTAATCTCCTTAAATCTTTAAACTACACTCTATTTATCATTTTAGGTTTAATTTTTCCCTCATGATTTTCAATTTCTGAATTAGATGAAAAAAATATTTACTCATTGAATTTTTTTTATAAAATATTTTAAAATAATGTTATTTTTTATTTTTTTACTCTAACTAGAGTGAGAATCGACATCTTAACCCATCTAGGCTCCGTTTTTTCTTTTTTTGGCTGGGATTTGAGCAGGATAACATCCTCATAATTTGGGTCTTAATTTATTACACTCTACATCGGCTTTATTTTAATTGTCGAACTACATCACATTAATAAAATTTAAAATAATAATTTTTACTATATATTATAGAAGTTTTTATATGATTCTGATTAATCATTTTTAATTGCACTTCATATTTGACATTAAGATAATGTTAAGAACGGTAGTTTACTCTGCTTGGTGTAGTATTAACCCATTCTTCTGAATTAAAATGCTGATACAAATATTAATTTAGCATATTAACATAAATCAGTTTTATATATAATGTGTGGAGGAAATATGTGTGCTCTTGGCATTGAATAGGAAACTGGAGCAGCTACAGCTGAGGAGGTCCAAGAATGCCAGGGATAAGGCCCCCAGAGTTACTAGTACTACTCCTACTGTGGGGACAACTACTGAAGAGCCATTGTACCGACACCTCCAGGTGAGACTTCAAGTTACATGAAGGATTCGATAAGAGTTTTGGATTTAAGGAATCTATTTTATCTGGAGGTCAGAATCAAAGAATCGCTATTGCAAGAGCGCTCATTAAAGATCCAAAGATTCTCATTCTACATGAAGTTACCAATGCAATCGAAGCTGATGATATCTCAACCAAGCAAGATCAATAGAAGAAAAAACAAGAATAATCACCGAGGGATTGTTTAACGCAGCAGACTCAAACAATCATAAGTCTGATATTGTTCCCCCAGCTTAGTAATAAATATATTCCTAACAAACCATTACATAGTCATACTACACTGAAAATATCAATACCACACATTATATATAATATATAATACTGATAAACATTTAATATCTCTGGAATTTTGATCTCTAGATTTATTATTTCTCTTTTTTACCTATGTGATTCACTACTACTTCTATCAACATAAATCTTGTATTTTAGCTTAATTTTTCTAAGCTTTGCATGACATTAAATTGCTTCTATTCTTTAAGTATTGAAATATTTGAATATAAATAAAATTTTAATTTTATTTCTTTTTTAATTAATTCAAATATTTAATATTTATTAAAACGATGAAAAGTTGTTCTATTGAATTAATTGAATTGAGGCTATAAAATTAATCGCCTTAATCAAAACTAAATTGTGAAATAATGAGATAACTTTTATTATACATTAGATTTTTACTTTTTATCAATTTAACTAAATTATTTAAAATATGCTAATTTAAACTGCTAATATTTCTTTAAATAATTACTTATTAACTAGCAATATTATGATATTTGCAATTCTTTGATTTTTTATTTTTAACATTTCAGGTATTCTTAGACTATGATGATGATTAATGATTTAAAATCAAATAATTTTAACATATCACTGTTTAATACTAAAATCAAACCATCAATTTGAGTCGTGACGTAGAAGTATCTGAGTGATTTGACGTGGCAAACTTCCGTGACGTGGCAGTCATAAAGTGAAAACTCCGAAAAAACCATTCTCGCTATAACCTAGTCTTCTCCCAAAATCAAGATGTCACCACAATTTGTATCTGGGGACAGAGCTTGTGAGATCCAACTGAGTGACAGAAGATGGAGAAAAACGCTTATCGGTCCCACCGCTGCTGGGAAATGTAATCCCTATCCTTTCGCTGTGGTAGCTTCAGCACCCTAACCCGGTGTGGGAGAAAAATCCTTATCGTTGGCTTCAATGGTTTCCATCTTCTCACTTTCAAAAGCAGAGAGTACCTTCATCCTGCTCCCAATTACCTAGGAAACTGAACTCAAGCCAGGTAAATCATCTATGCAGGGAAATCCTTAGCGTGCAGACGACTCGAGGAGTCTAGGATCTGACAGATTGAACCCCGCCGACTGTCCCTCATGCGGTGCGCCCAGCAACCCCCTACCTGCCCTCGGTAGGCCTTAGTGTAGTAGAAAGCTCTATTAGAAAGTCTCCAGCCATGGGCCCCTGTGGGTCACCCTATCCTTATAACTTTCTAATTCAATAATATTCTTAGACTATAAAGATGTATAATAGATCTTTTTAAGTAATTTTATATTAACAAGCTATAAATTTTACTAACTATTTTTAATTATAAAACCCTATAAATCAATTAAGATGCGAAGATTGTGGTTAAAAAGAATTAAATTAAAAATAATTAATTATTAGCTGAAATTAATATTAGGTCAAAATCAAATTTACACTCCCTAATCGGATTATTTT
Source organism: Oxytricha trifallax (assembly GCA_000711775.1). Taxonomy (NCBI): domain Eukaryota; phylum Ciliophora; class Spirotrichea; order Sporadotrichida; family Oxytrichidae; genus Oxytricha; species Oxytricha trifallax. The sequence goes on from ARYC01021668.1 coordinate 6,247, forward strand.
ATAAGGACAATTAATAGAGCCAATAGTTTTGATAATTAGGCATAGTGTTATAAATATACGCCAATAATAGTTAATCATTAACTTAATTGTTCTTAACCCCAATCCTCCCGTCTTAATTGATCTATGGGGTTTAATTAATCCCTGAATTTATGAATATATTTCATATTTAGATTAATTAATCACTTCTCTTCTTTTAAAACCCAGTCTTTTTTAAATTTTCACTTGACATTTCTTAATTATTTGAATTAATATTCTCATATAGATAAGTTTGTTTTTAATTGCTTTATTTTTTAAAGATTTATTTGGCACTTTTTCTATTTGTGTTGATATTCTCTCCCTATTCTTACTATCTTTCTCTTCTTTTCCTTTGTACTTGAGATAATGTTTATTTTGTATTGATCAAAGTTTATTCCTGATTCAGCATGATTTAAGATTTCATTGTTATTTTAAATGATTTTAAAGAATACGTTTTGATACTTCTTGGCCAAATAGATCATATTGAGGTCTTAACAAGAATATACGAAAAGTTCGTTCATAATTATGCCCTTGTGAGTATTTGCGTTTCTTAAGCTATTCATTATGAATTTATAGTAAAATTCATAACTTTGCAAGATCCTGCTTTCTGATTTATAGAACTTAAGCTCCTTATGAGTTTCAACTTCAGTGTTCCCATTTTTCATTTTTTCTTACTCATCTGACTCGAGATCTTTTCGGAGTGTCATCTTATCTTAAGTAAGTAATCATTTTATTTATTACGTTATGTATTTTACTCTTTATCATAACGTCCATCCAAAGGAAGTCTTGCTCTTATCTAAACTATTTATTCTATTTTCGGGCAAATTGCCTATTTTTTGCTTTAAATATAATTAAATTCATTATGATTTTGTAGTCGTCCAGATAGGATTTAGCAATATGCTTGTTTGGTGTATTGAGACTTCATCTTTCAAGTAATCCATAAATATCATACTATTTTCTTCGTTTTCATCTATTTAGAGTTAGTGAAATGATCCAAGATAGCGTATTGATCAATCAAAATAGAAAATAAATTCGAAAAATGGAAAACTTACAGAAATAAAGAAGTAATTTCTTGAATAAATTAAAAAATATTTATTTAGATATATATTTTATTTTATTAGATGACTATATATGCTTTGCTACGATTTACAAAAGTTATTGTCTTTATTACTTAATCCCATTCTTAATAAATATATTATTAATTATTAGTAAATAAAAAAATATTTAAATCATTTTAATTAAAATTATATGATTTTTTGGGAATTATCTAGTTTGATATTTGTCGGTTGTTTGTAATATTAAATGTCAAGAATTGTGATTTATAAATTTTATAATATTATTGAATAAATCTAATTTGATAGTTATAGCAAATTAATTTAATATATATCTTGCATTCGGAATTATTAAATATATTAATTAAATACTGGGACCAAGTAGTAAAAATAAATAATTTTTTTTACTTAGTCCCAAAGTTTATAAATAAATTAAATAAAACAAACAAATTTCTTATAAATAATTATAAATATTATATCATCAGCATTTATTTATATTTTTTTGCATTTTAAGGATTTAATAATTTACGATTCTTACAGTATTTTTACTTATTCCAAAAACACAATTAATCGGTATAGTAGATTAATTTTATGCAGTTTTGGATCTTTTAAATTCAAAAAGTACTTTGCAAAGTTTACCAACTTAGAGGAAGTAGCGTCATTCATTATCATGTCTTCAAATCTTAAACCCCAAAACTTAAATGATTCACAAAAGTAAATTCTAAAATTAATTTAGAAATAGGAAATTAGAAAATAAAATTAATCCACAAATAATTCAGATCAAAGTTATCAATCATATAAATTAAATAAAACATGAAAAAAATGATAAGTTAATTATATTTATATATATATAGATATAAACCCCAATACGTATGTACACATAGAATTTATAAGTTGATAAAAAGTTTTAAATATATCGATAAATAACGAAATTTAAAAGGACAGGTTTTAACTTAATTTGAGGGAGGCGATTCAGAGAATTGAAGAAGAAGGGTTGAGAATATTATGGCACCTAGATTTTTTTATAGTTATATGATTAGTCAGATGAGTTAAGTGTGATTTTTAATTCTAAGTTCAGATTAACCAAAAATCCAGTAGGTTGTCAGAGTGGTTCGTGAAATTTTTCAAGATTGGTATACTATCCTACTGACCTGAACCCTAAAAGCCAGACTTTTTGGCTAACCAGAAGCCATTTTTCGAGGTCCAAACTGATGACCCGAATTTCTATTTAAGTGCCATTAACTTCTAGATATTCCTATCTTCACATTTCTACCCGCCATTATTCAGTTATAGACGGGGAAAGGTTTTGAATTAAAAAAAAATTTCGGATTTCGCCATTTTTTAAAAAAGCCAATTTTGCATGGGCTCGTGCTCCAAAGTTGCTAAAAAATATTACAGCTCTTGGACCACTCATCGCCTTGCAACTAAACGCTACTAGTTATATTAGTAATAGTGAAAGCTTACTTATTGAAGTATATTTTAATTGAGGTAGCAATAAATACGAAGGATATATACAAAAAGGTGATTTTTTATATAGTTAAGAATCAATAATCCAGTCAAGATTTTAATAATCCAGCTATTTAATACTAAAATCCAATCAACTTAATCATTAAAATCTACCATAAAATAGATGAATCCAGACCCTAGATTTTAGATGGCCTCTTAAATCGACCCTCCTTAACTTCACAATGAGGAAGCTGGTAAGCTTAAATCTTTGATATTACCTTCTAATTAGAACCTATTAATGATTAACAGGTGCCAGAGTCGGCACCAGAGCAAGAAAACTTACCTCAGATTTTTGAAAATTTCCTAGCCAATGTAAATGTTGAGAAAGCGGGTAAAGTCAAAGGCATCAAATCTGATTATAAAAATGCACAAGATAGTGCTAAAATTAATCGGGCAAAGGAATTTCTGCACTAAAACAACTATAGTTTAAGTTTGCTGCTGTAGTAGGAGGATTTTGCAGGCTTTGACAAGACTAAAGATTTTAAGAATGTCATGAGAAAATTTATCAATAACAATAAACCCAAGTAAGTAAAGAACAGCCTCGAAAATAAATCTGTAATTTCAGAGCCACCTGATCTTACTGGAACATTCGAAGAGGTCAAGGAAAGCATCTTTACTACTAACGTAAGCTTTGAATGAGTAAACACATAATTAAGAGCACTTACCTCAACTCTCTATTAACTATGGCGCCATCATCGGCCATGAGATGTTAATCAAGCACTTTGAGAATTTCAAAAATTCTAAATATTATTAAAGATCTGACATTTTACAAGAAATAGTGGCACGCAACACTTAGTCACTTTTATCATTCTTACAAAATTTTGAGAACGTAGATGATCAGCAAACAAACTACAACCTGTTCTCTTTGCTTGTGAATTTAATATAAAGCAATGAAAATTTAGATCAAGATTCCAAGCCTCGTATCTTTTTAGCTGCTTTAGGTTTTTATACAGGCTAATAAGTGCAAGTTGAAGACTCCCTTATACAAGAATCAATCCTCTTATTAGTACGTTCACCTAATGCCAGGCAAGCTCTAGGTTTGGCTAACTATGTATTCATCAATTCAGTTTCAGCCTTTACAAAATAGCTTGCTTAAGTAAAAAAGTTGGATGATACAAACCCTTATGTAATTCAACTTATGCGTGATACTTGGTAATTATTCTAAATTGATTCTCAAGTATAAAGACTTATACCTGCTTCATTTTTTATATTGAATGTGCCATTCATCAGTATACTCAAGCAAGACTGTGGCTTGCATTTTATACGAGACATTCCAGTTGAGTATACAGAGTCTTTTGTAAGAATTTGTGTTCTAAGTTGTTCTCCAACTACTGACTCTTTGAAAGATTATATTTCATTAACAAGGGCTACATTCTTACAGAAGTAAGAAGTTATTGATCAAAGCATTATGCTTTATTTTATGAAAGGACTTGCATAAAGACTGCAGAGTAGAGACGTGCAGTGGATTGGAAAGATTGAGTAAATCAGAAAGCTTCAGCAGCAAATAATTGAAGCTTAAGTAGAAAAGAATGCAAGCCTCACAAGTAATATTATTGAAAATTGTTTAAATGGGACTGCTCTGAAATTCAAAGAATTTTGCAACTACCTCGCAACATGGAAGAATTCTCTGATTAAACTGTTGCAGAACTACTTTAAATCTTTGAGAGCGCTAACTCTTTGCACTAACTAACAAGAGCTTTCAACTAAAAGCCTTAAAATGAAAGGTTGACTGTCAGTGAAGACTTAGATAAACTTTAGCAAAATCTTGGATTCAAGCTATATAGTTCTCAAGTTCTATGCATCAACTATATTTGTAACAACTTGCAAGCTAACCATTTGGGATTCGGGTGTATATTTTGGCATTGGGAATGGCAAGACTTTAATTTGCTTTGCATTAGCCATCCTTATAGCTATGAAAACCTCGCTATCCGTATTCATAGTTGGTAAAAATGAACACATAGTGCAGAGAGATTTCAAGAAATACTAAAAGGTTATCATGCAATGTCCCTTAATTCTAATCTAAACTTAGTTGCATAAAGCACTGGCATTTATTTCTATACTCAGCCACAACTAAAGAAACAAATGAAAAACCCTAAATTTGTGAGTGTGTGGAACTAGAGCAATCGCTATAGTTGATGAATACGATTGGATTCTATTCGATGGTTCAACTGAAAATATTGTTAATCAACTAAATTTTTTCAAACAAGCTAAAAGTATCGTTGGTTTTTCAGGTAGCCATCTTTCATAAACAGAAGAAAATTGT
>ARYC01021669.1:0-21447 GCA_000711775.1 Oxytricha trifallax
TCTGAAATAACAAAAATTATGATCAAGATTCAATACAAGAAAATACCGGTTCTTGCTTAAATTGGCCTAGACATTTCTCTTTAAAGCTACCTTATAATAGAAGACTCCTTTGATAAGATAGTTATCAATGATCATCAATACGCATACAAGGTGTATCCCATCAACTATTTCTTAAGTGAAGATAAATATCAGATGGAGTTTACAAATGAGTATCAAGTACTCACTTAAGCTAAGATTAAAGAGTGTAGTTACTTAATCAACCTAGATGCTGTTCTCCTTGCCAAGGAACATGTCGCTCTCAGACTCCCACTCTATGAAATGACCCTCAGAGATTTTATTACTGATCAAAGGAATCATAAGTAGCTTGCTTTGATAGCAACCTAAACCTTACAAGGTATAAAAGGTTACATAAGTTAGGCTTTGTTCATAGAGATTTGAAACCTGAGAATATTATGATAAAATTCTCACCTGTAAGAGTGACAATTATTGACTTCAACAGAGCATTAAGAGTAGAAGTATCAAGACTAGGAAGTGTAATGGGAACTCCAGGCTATTATCCTGAAAGAGAAGACTGGAGAGATGGAGACTATCAATGGGATGTGTGGGCTTTAGCAGCAATAATAATAGAGTGCGATATGCCTCGCAACGATTACTACTCTACCAGGTGTGAGAAAGATGCTAAGCAAAGAATCAAGTAATTTATAGACAAACCAGAGTCTCTCAATCATTAAAATAAATGGCAGAATCAATAATATTAAAACCAAACTCTAGATCAGACATAATATTAGAGCAGATAGAGTTGTGGTTAAGTAAGATAAACTTCAGACCACTCCCACATGATCCTAAAGTGCATTTTGAGCGATTAAATTAAATAAATTTACTATAAATTTCACATTAAAACCTATTAATAACCCCAACCCCTAACAAATTCCCTACAAATCAAAGCACTTATAAACCTCATTAAGGGGTTTTGGGGTTTTGATTGATGATGATGATGAATTAGCTTAAGGCAAGTGAAATTAAAAATCTAGAAACAAAGATCTCTAGACTAAATATATAATTTAGATTCAACTTTCGTATTAGATATGTAATTTTTAAAAAGGGCTTCTCGCAACTTTAGAATAGGAGGAGACATTTAACCAAAGAGAACAGACTGACGACTCGGCACTTCGGTGCCTCTGCAGCGGAAGAAGCATGATCCTGGGGGCCGTGTTCCTCGCCTACAGAGCTAAACTCAAGCTACTGCTGTCATGTAAATGTGATGCTTGTTGATCATTTGTTCGCAATACTTGGTTGACTGGTAAAACTTGGCACTTCAGCACCTGTGTTTATGAGCTGCACACCAACACTCAGTGAACTCTTGGAGCCAAAACCCTAGCTTTGACTCAATCTTCACTTTGGTTCTGCTCAAGGACATCTTTCATATATCTGATTGACTTCTTGATCTTCGTACCTTTCAAACTCCGTACTAATGTTAAAACTAATGTATAATTAGTTGCTTAAATTGCTAAATATAATAATTGTTTATTTGCTGATTATTTATTGAATTACTTCAGGCAACTCTAAGTCGAGACTCTTTCTAAGTGGAAAATATATTTTAATTACAAAAGCATAGAAAAATTTTTAATAAAGTTATAAAATGTAAAGGTAATCTTTTATTTAGTTCGTGGAGAATTGTTTAATTTGTTTGTGAATCTCTTTCATTTAAATCAAAAATATTTAAAAACGATAAATAGTTATTTTAATTATCTAATTTAACAGGTACTATTGAATAACATTTGTAACAGTTGACAATAGCATAGTGTAGCTGCCTGCTTTTATATTAAAGGTTTTATAATTTTATGTAAATTTCTATAATTAATATCACTTAATTATAATTCTTTGAGGTTGTTTGTCTTTTATTTGGAATTCAACTTCATTAATTGTAATTTATAATAATTAATCATTTAAATCAATTGAGTTTTGCTAATTATAAAAATTTTTTATTCTAACTCCGATGTTTAAAAAGTAAAATTATTTCTTCTATAATTATATGATAGAAAACGTCGATTTGACAGAGCCATCGCTACAATAAGGACAATTTATGAAGGAAAACATAAAATATTTTAAAATAAAATTTATCTGAATCAATATATTTAAACAAATTTTAATGCTAATTAAATCAATGAATGTTGAAAATAAAATATTCTGGTAAAAATTATCTAGCGATATCTCGCAAACTTATAAACATTTGATTTACTCAATGAAAACTCTTGAGTATGTCTCTGTAAGATCAAACTGATTAAAATTTAAAGTTATTGTCCCTTGCTCACTTGTTTAGTTTTGTAAATTTTTAATACTTCGAGGGATTTAAATGCGACAAGCAGCAAATAGCAAATATTTATTAAAAATAACATGTTTTGATCAAGTATTTTAGATTTTAATAAAGATATTTCTTGAGCACCCCAAATATGTACAATAATTTAATTTAGTCTTTCTCTTATATGAATAAATCTATATTTAACTAGCGGCTCTTTTATATATGTAATATTAAATGATAGTTATTTTGAGCAAGGGTGATTCGCTAGATAGTAAACTATGCCATATATTAAGAGAGTGATTTAATAAAATATATTTTAGGGCAAGATCTTTTAATATTGCCACTTTGCTGAATTATATTTAAACCCTGTTGCAAGACATTTCAATAAATTTCATATTATCATTCAAATATTTTTATGATTTGTTGATTCTGCTTATCCATAAATAAGTATTTGTAAATCTAGTAATCATCTAAAATCGCCGTCTGTAATTCATGCTCTTAAATTGTAAGGATTATATGATTGTTAATTTCATGTAATAAGTTTCAATTAACAAGGATTATTGTCATTATAAGTTTTAGAATATTAATAAACACGACTGTTTAAGAATTAGTAAAAATAGAGCTGTATATTTTTAAAAATAATTATTTTTCTGGAATGATGCCTCTGTAATATAGAGTTATTATAGACATAGGTGGATGGAGAAATCACTCTTTTGAAACAAAATTGTACTTATATCCAGAAATAGTAAATTGAATAATGAAGTATTTACTATTTCAAATCCTAATTTCAAACATTTAAAAGATAAGTTTCAATTATTATTCATAATAAAAGAAAAAACCTGCAAGTTTTAATTGATAAATATATTTATTCACTAAATCTAGAGATAAAAAGATGTTTTAAAGGGGTGGGGCAACACCTGAACCAGTAAGTCTTTATAATGTTTAAACCCTCCACAAAAATGTATGATCAATCATTAAGGGTCAATAAACAAGAATAGCAATTAAAATAATCCTCGACAATTTTATATTGTAGATTTTACCAATATTATATATATAAAATTTATCATTAAAATTAAATTTTTAAATTTCTCTAAAATATTCAATTAATTTAATATTATACATAATAATAATAAAAATGGATAATTTAACTAATTAAGATATCGAAAGAGCATTTACTTAAGGATCTGATGAGATAATTCAGAACACTATAGTTTTCAAAGACATGATTCAATAATTAATCTAAAAAAATCTGCTTAAAGAGCCAAGATGTTGTAATATATGCAACTTAGAAGTTATCAGCTTTATTAAGATTTTTATTGCCTGAGGTGTAAGAATTGTTATAATAAGTTAAAACTAAGGCACAACACTATCTGGGAAAATCATAAATAGAACTCCATTAGCCTTATTATTTATAATTGTATCAAACTACTTTCCTAAATGATTCTCCTAAAAATAAATACGTAATGAATTGCTCAACTTTAATATTGACGTCATTCGAAGATCATTAAGTCACATTTAGATAGTTTAAGAACAGATATTGGGTATGAATATAAGTAATTAACAAGAAAATTGAAATTAAGTGGAAGAGTTGAGGTTAATGAAATGCTCATTACACATGTTTTTGATGATGAAGAAAATTAAACAAAAGGAAGGGCATTCAGATAATTGTGAGTTATAGAAAAGATTGAACAATATAAACCAAGAAGATTTTGTTTTGCTACTTGTTGAATCATAAATACTGGTCAATTGTAAGATATTTTAGAGTAGTTTTTATATAGAGAGATAGGTACAACAATAATAACTGATGGATGGAGAAGATATATAAATGTACTTACAAATCCAAACACATTTACATATTTTGAAGCAATCGAATTCTATTGAGGTGACCGCGCTAGATCTCATATTGAAGGATTATGGGGATAGGAAAGACACCAATTAGGAAAAATTTACTCAGGATTTGTAATACTAAATATCGCAGATAAGATATTGCAAGAAGTGAGCGTAAGAATTAAATTCCCAAACCACTTAGAATTAAGATAATTTTATAAATAAAATAAATTTGAAAAATAATAAATTAATCATTAAAATTTTTATTTTAATTATAATAATTATGTATAATATTGGTAAAATCTACATTATAGAAGTGGTCTAGGATAATTTTAATTGCTATATTCTTGTTTATTAACCCTTAATTGACCTTTGTCTTAAATTTTAAGGATTTTATGGAGCGTTAAAATATTATAAAGACTTACTGGTTCAAGCGTTGCCCCTCGATTTAAAAAATTACTAAAGATAAAACCCCAAGTCAGTTATTTACCAGATTTGGGTGACGATAAAAATTAATTAAGATAGATTTAAATATTATAAAAATTTGGTAGCTTTAGTAATTTAGAAGAGGGTCCTGTAGTAGTAGCAGTAGTAGTAGTAGTAGTAGTAGTAGTAGTAGTAGTAGTAGTAGTAGTAGTAGTAGTAGTAGTAGTAGTAGTAGTAGTAGTAGTAGTAGTAGTAGTAGTAGTAGTAGTAGTAGTAGTAGTAGTAGTAGTAGTAGTAGTAGTAGTAGTAGTAGTAGTAGAGGCTATTCTACTAAAGTTACCAAAATGACGAGATCTCCTATTTAATTATTATAAACTGCTACCCCTCTATAATAATACTTTAGAATCTCTAACAACACCACGAATCCAACATATGAACCTACTGCTCCTTAATTCTAACGCCCCGCTCAGCCAGCAAGACGACCCTGAACTGCCGGAGGACCCAACTGAGGATCTTTTGCTTGACAATCTTGAGTTCGACGATCCCCTGCTCACCAAGACATCTTTCCAACAGCGCCTAAACATTCTCATCAGCAACATTCAGATGGCGAATAGAAGTCATGGGGCCCTCTGACACATGGTTAGTAGCATTCTCGGCACGCGCTCCACGCTCTTCTATTCGACACTAGTGGACGAGGCCTTGCATGCAACTGTGAAAATGGGGAGGGAAGATGGCGGGCGCCATATTGGAGGGTCTCACGATGATTCGACACATTACCAAACCATGGGAAATGTCTTGGATCCCACCACGGATGTCTAAGCACCTCTATTAAGTTAAGATTCCAGCCTTAGTTGTTCACACCATATGTAGGGAAGGAGCACAACGTAACCTATTACTCAAGTTAGCGATCAAGGGGCGAGTCCCAGAAATTATCTCAAGAGAGCCTGCTGTCCAGATACCGTTGGCTCAGCCACCAAGCCAGTTGGCATCCTGAATACTCATGAGTAGCCAAAGGCACTAAACTCTTATGCCAAAGCACGAAGCTCTAGTGCATTGCGCCTAGCGAAAACTATACTACTCTAGTGCTAAAGTGTATCAGCATAAACCCTTCTAAATCAGGATTCTTGGCACCCTAGCCTATGACAGTCAAACTGGCCTGTTTGGGGGCAGCACTCTACATGCGCTGGCTTAAGGTCGCATACATTAGGGCACTCACTGCATGGAGCTGACTTATGAGGACTCTGAGGGTCGAGTGATTTTGAATATTCCAACTACCTGGCGTCATCAGCAAAAGTATTCATCTCATAATCTTTGTCTGGTAAACAGCTGCTTGTTCAGTTACTTGTAACTCTCTAGCTCAGGCTGCGCTCTCTCGATCGAGGTACAATACGACTATGGTGGCTTGCTAATAATCATCGAATTCGCCTGCAACAAGCTCTCTGTAAAATTCAACAATTTGAAAGACCCCAATTAAAGTTTTCCTAAGCTTGATATTCTGATTGCCTCCCACTAACTAAGATCCAATAAAGAATAATGAGACTGTAGACAACATCATGAACCGAGCTGCTGATAGAGACAAGAGTCCCCTGTCAATAAGCAAGGAAAGGCAGAGAAGAGATAGCGTCATGAAGAGATTCAAGAAGGACCTGGCCATGCTGATGCAGAGCGCCCCCCACCTCCCCACTCAGTTCCTCCAGAGATTCAAGCCCGCCCTCACCAAGGACACCGTGGATTCGTTGATGAAGGAAGCATCGAAATTCAGACCAAAGGATGGAGAATGCGCAGAGATCAAGGACCTGGACCGGGAGAGGCAGGAGCAGCTCAAGATATTGAGAGAAAGATTAGACAATTTGTGAAGTGATTTATATGATATTAAGTTTCAAGTAAATGTATTTTGATTAATTTCTATCGTCTACAAAAAATTGTAAATAATAGCATTGGGGTATTATCAAATATTGATACAAATGAAACCTTAAAAAAGGTCGTTTCTAGTTATTGACCTAATTTTTTTGCTTTTTTTCTTTATAGCTACTGATTTAATAGCAAAGATAGTGATAAAAAATTCCTTTGTAAACTTCGGACAAGTTTTTAAATATTGTAAATGGACACGATGTTGAGAAAATTCTTTAAAATCTAGAGACGAATTCAAAAAAATTGGACATTAAAGTTCAACCAACTATGAATTAATTTTTTCCTTTACTTAATCGCATCTAATGTATTTCAAATTAGAGTTTAAGAACCTCTTCTTACTTTGTATACTTTTTACACTTCAGAGCATCCTTCAGATTGTAGAAGTTGATTTTTAATAGAGGCATATTCACATTTCCATTTATTAATTAAAAAACAGATTAAGATTACAAGTAATTTATTTATTTAAAGAAAATCCAAGAAGTTTAGGGGCGATTATTCCCTTTAACTATATGAGATACCTTAAGAACGCTGCAATAAAAATATATTGATTTTCAGAGTTTCATGCCAAAATTAAATGCTTATCTCTAAATCTACCTAAATAATTTGAAGATCTTGGATATTTTAAAGTCAAATTTAATAAAATACAAAAAATAGAAGGGAAGTTCAGAATAATTAGCAAAAATTATAAAATCTATTTAAATTACTATTGGCAAAAAAAATTAGATAAAAAATAGAAAATTGAATAAATTAATCAAAATCATTTTAATTATTATAATCAACTTTACTTTTCGTTTGTATTCAACACTTTACACCATGATTGAAGGATTTCTCAAATTTCAATATTCTTTATTAGTTTTAAGAGTAAAGATCATAAATTTCTAAATTAAATTCTTAGTTGAATCAGCAGTTGTAATTTTCACTGTTCAACTTTAAAAATTATTAGCAGTCATAGACATATGACAAAATACTCATGATCTAGAGTGGAATCTTCACAAATGGTCAAGAACTCGTAGCTTGATGATTTTTAGTTTAATTATATATCTGATCGTATTCTCCATGTTTTAAAACTCCTAACTCACCAACTTTTATGTCCTTTTTAACTGTTTGAGCACCAAATTCAGCTGTTTTAGTGAAGGATAAGACAAAATGATCATATTAATGAGCGAAAATTAGAGAGATTTTTGGATTTCGATGTTTGATTAGGTTTAGTTAAAACTTTAAAGTATATTATGTAATAAGGGGCTTTCAATCAAGCAATTAAACTATTTAAACTGCTGTTTGTATATTATTGGTGTCCTCTATAGCTCCTGCACTTCTACTAATCGTCATTCATCTCAACTTCACACAAATTCATGCTTAATGGTGCTAGACCATTGCTTCAAGCTGAAAGCCCAGAGCTTGTTGACATCTGTCTTGGTCATAGCCTTCAGAATCTGCGAGAGCCGCTTCACCAGGTTAATCCTATGAAAATTAGACCATTATACTTATTTGCTGTCTGCTTGCTCCTAGCGGAGGTGCCTCTTGATGTAGGAGAACAACTACTTAATGAGGTTAAGCCAGGGTAAATACTCTGCATTTAAAAGGACAGCCACCTTGAATTTACTAACAGTCTCCAGCACATCATAATACTTTTGATTGACTGCGTTATCCATGCGTAACACTATCTTCTTCTGGGCGAGTCCTTGTCTATGCGCAGCTGGCGCAGGGTGTGATTGAGGAAGTTTTTGAACAGCACCGCATCGAAGGCCCCCTCAATGATTTGACTGGAGACCAGCTGGTCATTAGTGGCGGGACTTACAGGACTTTGAATCATCTATTAAACTTTTAATATTCATTAATTTGCTTACTTTCCTATTGATTCTCTGTGATTTAGCTGCTACTTTGAGGCTTGCTGGACAGCTGCAAGTGTCAGGGAATCCCAGCTTTATTGGCTTTCACGCTCAATACTTCTGAGTTGATTATAGTGTAAGACTAGCCAGAATCTAGACCAATGTAGTGAGAACAGAAGCAGATTTTTGAGGAGTTTGTGGCAAGCTGTTGGATTTCTTGGAAGATCTCTATATTCTAATCGCGCTGAAGCGCTTCTGCAGGAATATCTATTAAGCACTACTCTCTGGGACTTCTAGAATGAGTGACAGCTGAGTATACTTGTATTTATCGCTACATTTGACAGGGGGGCAGCAATGCTTTACTTCTTGATAGCAAAGATATGTTATCTTTAGGTAGAGGATTTCCTCGATAACTATGGAAAGATCTATATCGAGTTTGGTCCTGAAATTTTTTGTGGAACAATTCCAGATCCACCCACTATGTATTGCAAATTTAGTATTCTTTACTCACCATTTAACCTTTTCAATTTGTATTGCATCTCTCGAGCTGCTAATGACGCTGTATTCAATTAATTAAGAAATAGCAGCAATACACAATACAATTTTATCTTTAAAAAGCATGGTAAATTAAGGGCTCTTGAATTCTTCAGAGTCTAACTTTATATTGAGGGCAGATTTCTTCAATCTAATTTCAAATTCCTTTAAAGTGGATGGTCAATTAGTACTATAGCTGGGAGAATATCTTCTCTACCGCGGTTTTAAGCACCTCTGGGGAACACCTTGCAAAACATGAATAAAGGTTCTGAAATGCGTCAACAAAAATTCAATAAATTTCTAATACTATAGACTTCGACCTTTTAAAAACATGTCAATAAGACAAATTAGTAATACTATAGAGTCCTACCCTTTAAAATAATGTTAAAAGGACAAATTACTTATACTATAGAGTTCTACCAATTAAAATTATAATTTTACGTATAAATATAAAATATAAATTCTATCCACACAAAGAACATCAATCTAGTCATCGTCTATTATCTAAAACTTTGATAAACCTACCTTATCGTGCTTCTCATGCTCAAATAACAAGACCCATAGACTTACAATTAATTCTAAGTTCTTTTTAGGGCTAAAAAGGGTCAAAATATTATATTTTTGGCCCATTTTTTTAAACATATTATTGCATTATCACATTTAAGGTTTTTTTTATAAAAACCACTTTATATTTATAATTTTGACTTCGAATTTGCGATTATGGGTTGAGAAAACTAAAATATCGAGGAATTATTTATAGGATTATTTCAAATTAATATAGAAATAGGAATGTCAACATAAGTCAACACTTCCTCTAATATTTGAGTTATAAAAGCTTGAAAAAATGGCATTAAATCTTTTTGGTAATATTGTGAAACTCAAAGTCACCAGACTCTCACCCTTCCTCTTATTAATATTTTTGTATTATTTTCGAATAAGACACGCTGTGAGCTACATTTTGTGATATGCTATAGCTTTAATAGGTTAAGTATGAATATATTAGGAATTTACACGATAGCCAAAAATTAGGGATTTTTTTCATTTCTCAAATAAATTATTCAATATTAAATTAATTAATTTGATCAATTATTATTATGTTTATTTTATTAAACATATATAGTAGAGATATTTTTTGTTTTGATTATTAGATATTTTATCTTAGAAATTTTCAATCTTTTTTTTATTAAATGTTTTAATTAAAAATTATTAAAATTAAAAATAATATAAATATTAAATATTTTTATATTTCTATGAACATCAACATTTTGTTTTTCCATTAAATTATTATATGTATTTCTATGTAAAATCCCCTCAATTAAATTTATACTTTCTTCCAATATAAATTTAAATAGCAGTTTTAGAATATAAAGGAAATTCCTTTAGACACTCGATTTATAAACAACATCATTATTAATTTAGGCATTGAATTTTATTTATTTAATCTAGATATCTAAAGCTGTGTATCTGGCATTCATCCAGAGAGACGTGAATTCAAATTTTGTTTTATTCTCTTCAGGATTTCGACCATATTCAGCTGCTCCTCATTTTCTCACTCATGCTCTCATCTTCTCTCTGTTTGTTTCTTCCATTCTCAAGCAGCTTACCAGGCATATCTTGCAAACTGCTGTCTGTGGTTTTATCTTCGCATGGCCTGATCTCTTCTTTCCGGTTCCGTGCAGAACACATAGCAACTTAGATGTTGGGTGATCATTGAACTGTAGTTTCTACTCACTGATAAATGTTTCGACTCTAGTTAGGCCTTTGGCACACATGAGCAGCGGGTGGTGGATCTGGACTGGTTTGCCTACAAGTCATTATTGTTGGTGACATTGACGTAGATAGCATCCTTGATAGATTTGTCTTTGAAGATATCGAGGATTTTGGAGGTTTGCCATTATCTAAGGGTGCTTTCTTGTGCTGGGGTGTGAAAAAGGTTTTTTCTTGTATTTTATTTAGGCTCTTTTGTTAATTTTAAAGTGTTGTAATAATTAATTTAATAGTTTTAATTTAGGATTTGTACTTTAATTGGTTTATTAATACTTTAAGCATACATATCTTCGATAATCAGTGTTGCAAATGAATTACTTGTAAATGTAACCTTGAGGACCTACAAGTATAGTCATTTAAGAGTGCATTAAATAACGCATCACTTCCAGTTGACCCAATTGAGAAGAATCCCTCAGATTTCGAAATCCTTCTTGCATGGTTTTTAAACAGCTAAAACTTGCTTTCTCCACTCAGCTGTATTCATCGTATATACTGAGAAAATTAATTACTTAAAGATAGTAATTATGCCGATAAATAATGTAATAACTTAATCAAATAATAGAGAATAAAGATTATAATGATAAATAGCAAATATTAATAACTAAACGTAAACTTTAAACAATAATCATATTTTAATTTAATAAAAATTATGGTAAATCATCCACTTTTTAAATAATAAGTAAAATGCATAAATATTTTATTTATATGTGATATCAAACATAGAAAATATTTATAAATATCAATAATTATTTATAACATGTGAAATTTACCAATTAATATAGAATATTAACTAAAGTTCTAATATTAGTCATTAAGATTCATGAACCTAGCTACAATAGCCCTATAGATGCTTTCCTTTTCCTATGTTAAAATTTGTTCTGATCAGAATTAAATTCTGATTTTTTTTAAAGAATTTTATAAAAAAATAAGAAAGTCTCGTCTATAATTTCTATATTAAAGAAAAAGACAACATTTTATGAGAAATATTATTAATAAAATGTAATAAACTAACTTTGATACATAATATTTATGAGATTAAGATTGATAATAAAATAATAAGTAAGGCAGAAATTATAGCATTAATGTAGAATTTAAGGAGTATTTTTATGAGGATGCCCTTTTTATGAACATTTTGGTGAGGAACATTTATAAACTATATAATATAAGTTAAAATATAGAGAAAATTACCAACACTTTACTATTATTTCCATGCACTCCAGCATTATCTATTCTAACATTATCTTTGAGAATTCTTAGATCCATAATTACTCATTAATCATAATATTAAAATAATCATTTTATTATCATTTGCCACTATTGAGTTGAGATTGTCATCATTAAGATTTTAGTTATGATTACTATAATTTATATGGTTGCTAATGGAAAAAATGATGTGATATTAATTCTCATCATGCAGTAGTTATTGCTGAATTGTTTCTGAGAGAGTAGTTTTGCATTTTGGAGCATCTATGATACATGTTATTTGTAACATTATTATAGTTTTTTATTATATTTGGGGTTTTTAATGTGGATTGATCATTGATTTCAATTCTAACACTATTTAGTAGGGAATATGATTAATTGATGTTGTGGTAGCAATTAGCATATCAGAAGATGGAAGTTAATGATAGTGCTGAAACAAATGGTTATGTTGCTACCATTGTTAATGACACTACAACAAAGACTCCCTGAATTCTTTACTTTTCTCAACATTTTGCATTGCCTGTTTCTGGTCTATTAAATTAAAGTAAAAATATTACATTTTAAGATATAAGTTATAAATTATCAAAGGAAATTTGCATTTTTATCTATAGAATGAATTATAAACTTACTCTTGAAAGTTTGAAGTAGTAGTAAAGGAAGTTTGTTGATAATAATCGATATTATAAATTTCTAGATTCTCAAGGTTGATTTTTCACCTCCTAGTATTTTGAGTTTTGATATTGTGCGATGATGATTATGAGTAGTTTTTTTTTCTATTTGATCTTTAACTACTGAGATCCCTTGAACAATTTTTTACGAATAAAGGTTCCCATAAACATATTAATTATGAAAGAAGCATATTTAGTAATTTCCCCATATTATTTCATTTAATCTTTGGCATTTTTAATTAATCTGGTTTAATTTTAAGATTAATAAAAGTCTTTTGTATAAATTCTTTTTACTACTATTTGTCGTTGTGTATTTAAATATTTGCTACAGATTGCCTTTTTTAAATCTAAAATTGTAAGGAATCCTCCATATTTTATTAACATGTACTATTTTTAATTGATTGATAATGTAAATTATAATATTCATAATTATCATTGAAACCGTTATTTTAACTTATTCTATAATACTCAATATTAGCATAATACTTATAGGAGTTTTATAATAATTTTAACAATTAATTAATGAAATTAAATTTAAATATCTAATAATATTAAAATCTTTTATTCCAACAATAATCTTACTCACTTGCGATAAATTAAATGATGCAAGAAGTTAACTTTTACCTTGTTTTTATTGGATTATAATATAGTATCTGCAACTAACTATTATTAAATTTATTGTTTTATTTATAATTTTATTGTAGGTTTATTAGAATTCAAACATATAGCTACTATTATTATAAAATTGTTTATTGATAATAGTTATGATCAAAACAATAATGATAAATTATATATTTAAATTAAATTTATTTCAAAAAGCATTCATTTAAACAATTATCAAAATTTATTCATTATCGAAAATTAATTAATTGATTAACATAATTTAAGGACTAGTTTCACTTGTATATCCTTAAGCGATGGAATATTAGTTAGGTCTGTTGAAACATGTTTTAACAGCCATCTCAAGGCTGAGTTGAATTTTTTAGTTTTTCTTTAATGTTTTAGACAATCTCTAATGCAGCTATGGTTCGCCATCTCCTGCAAGAATTCAGGTCCTACTATGGCTTCACTTATAAAAACAAGCACTGAAAAAACATCTTATTATTAGTTGCCCTTTAAAACTTGAGCCCTATTACTAGTATAAAGATAAGGTATCATGGGGAGCATTTCATCGCTGCATACTTAATTTTTCATGGTCGAGTACTTAAAGTTAGTAATAAAGACTGAAAGTTATCCTTTAAAATTTACTTTCACGTTTTCAGGCTTTAGGTACATATGAGCCACTCCATTCAAGTGTAGCTCCTATACAGCTTTTATAAACTCTCCGAGGATAATTTAGAGTGTTTTATTTGAAGTATTTTTCTATCAAATCTCTTTCAGAGTTGAATCATAATATCTGTTGCCAAAAACAGGCTATGATTTATCAACATAAATCCCTCTCAAGTTATCCTAGAGTTTCGCATTTTAAGATTGGAGCATTATTGATAAAATACATTCGAATCGGGGAAATGTGAAAATTAAAATACAAATTAAATTATATATATTATTACTACTCTTTTACTATGTGTTTAGTCTTATTATGCGAAAATTAGTCAAATTGCAACTTTTTATTACTTATTTGTTACTTTTACTTGCATATATGGTCAAAATTGACATGCATCCCCATAATTCTTTCTGAAATGACAAAAGTTGAGATTAGTAGTCAAAATGTCAAAATATTCTATCCGATGTCAAAGTTTCTATGTTTTTATTTATCTCTGTAGTATTTAAGCAGGTTGGTCAAAATCGAGGTGAAAATGCAAATTTGCATCTTAAGTGGCCAAAATCGTTGTTAAAGTCAGAATTTGTCTTGAAAGTTGACCACTATAGGGTGTTCGTGGTCAAAATCGATTAAAATCGAAGTTTTTAGCTGTATTTAGAGTAATTGGCCATTTTTACAAAATCTGGAGTGACCATACCCTATTTTGAAAGCAGAGGTCAAAATCTTCAAAATCGATGGATTATTGTGAAATTTTCTTTAAATCGTCGAGATCTAGGTGATTGGATGCTAGTTGAGCGCAGTCAAGAAAATATTGATATTTTGAGTGGGTTCCGTCTAAAATGACCAAAATTGACATCGACGCGCTCTAATAGAAGTTATGACACTGCTTTGCTCAAAACATTCAAGAAACTCCACTTTCATGACCAAAGTCTTTAAACCTGCTTTATAAACACATACTTATGACCAATACGCGAAGTCAAAGCTATCATCCTGATTTCATTGGTTTTTATCATAATTCTTAGAGTATGCTTGCTGAGCGATGAACTTTTTTATTAGTCTCAATTTTGTGGTTGATATGACTTTGAGTGAACAGGAGCTCAATTCCAGTAGTTAATCAAAGTATTAGAATTGTGATGAGTATGTTTTTGCAGCTTAAATTAGGCTTCTTAGTGATGAATCCACGAAATCGCGATTTATCAATAATCATAGCATACATTTATGAGTAGCATTCAATTAGTTTCTATCGCAGTCAAGTCAACTATGACCTTGTGAGAAGTATGATAAATTTTGAACTAAAGCAGTATAAGCAGCAGCACCTCTCACTAATTGAAAACTTTTGAGTGATTTCTCGATTTTTAATAGAATTGATTTCGAATAAGGTTTGCGTAAAATTGATCGAAGTTAGGAATGAACCAAATAGGGTTTGTAATTTTTGCAATAAAATTGGGAAGTCAGTGTTGGTTTCCATGTTTGACTTCAACTGTAATAATAAACTATAAAATATGAATTAGAGATTATAATAATGCAGTAATTTATAATTAATCTATTTGTTTTAAAACGTAAATCGCTTTTTAATTGAGAGAGGTTTTATTTTAATTACAGTATTAGTAGCAGCAGTAACAGCAACAGCAATAGTAGTTGCAGTAGTATATATGATGCAAGAATTATAAGCTCTTATAGAATTTATGTTTTAAGGTGCAATACTAAGATTTGAGAAGTATCTCAAACAAAGCCATATCTCATAGTATGAATCCATTTCTTGATGCTGAATGCCCAGAGTCCTCGAACATCATCCTCGTTCATATTTTTTATAATGTCTTGGATGCGCTTGACCAGCTGCACTCTAAATTTTAGTTATCATAGTATACTTACTTGCTATTAATATTCTGCTGCTTGAGGTTCTTTTTTATGTATGCAAACAACTATTCGATTGGGTTGAGCCAGGGCGAGTATTCTGCGTTGAAAAGAACATTGACTTTGAAGCGACGAGCAGTCGCAAGCATCTCTGAATATTTATGAATTATCGCATTATCCATCAAGAGCACCACCTTCTTATTGCATAAATCTTTGTCAGTTCTTATACTTCTTAGCGTCTGATAGATAAAGTTTTCGAATAGTACTGAATCGAATCCTCCTTCAATTATTTGAGTCGATACCACTCTATCAACCGCAATTGCAGCTATCAGACTCATAGAGTATTGCTATCTCTTCATTATTTATTTTTCAATAGACAACTGCCTAGCTTTTAAACCATAATCACCTAAATTGGCAAGCATTTCCTTTTGATATTGTGAGATTGGTTTATAGTTTAAATTAAGCTGGATTTGATCTGACAACAATGCTATGGGTTTGATACCATCCTTTGATTCTTCAAGTTGGCTCTGATTTGGTTATAGGTCACCTATAAGAGAGGTTGAATATATTTGAGAACGATAGCAGAGTTGTCATGATAATAGTCTGATGGAAGTATGCATAATGATTTGGAGTCTAAAGTTAGATATGTTGATTTTGTGGATTCTGGAACCATGCAACCTTGAGATATCTTCAAGGTGTCTTCATCTGGAACCATACAACCTAAGTGCTGAATCCTGTAATGTAAGAGCAGATCCATACAACTTGTATTCATACAACCTGGATCCATACATCCTGGAATCATACAACATGGATCTATACAACCTTAGCGCGGATCCGTGCAACTCTTGATTGGAACCATGCAACCCAAGAGATATCTTCAGGGTATCTTCATCTAGCATGGTAGTTTAAATCATCGAATCATTTTCAGATATTACTTTTCGAATTGCATCTCTCTCGCTCTTAATGCTATCAAAGATAAGTAATCGCTCCGACTCAGTTCAATAGAATAGTTTATCAAAGTCAAGTATAGAACCAACATATAATAGACTATCAACATGCACCAACCATCAACTTGCAAATTCAACTTCTTGTACTTACTCTCATCTATATTCGAGCTGCTTAATACTGAGAGCGATAGCTTTCTAGGAGTTAGCTGAATCACTTCTCTCTATCTCGAACTTAACAAAGACCTGCTTGATTTCTTCAAAGTCGATTGCAACTTTAGTTTTGATACTCGGTCGATCAATGGCGTGAGCCCTGAATGAATTCGTTTAATCTGTTCATCATCCGAAGTGACTTTCTTGACAGTGCTCTGCAACTTCATATTTCTGAACTTCTTCAGAGTGCTTGATTGATTTTGGGGAGTGTCGTCAACTTCAGGAATAGGGGATAGATCTTTATTCAATGTCTGTCTTGCTTTCAAATTCTATCGAGGAGGAGTATGTAAAATGGCTGACTTCTATAAGTTGTTCAATCAAAACTATGATCAAATGGCTTACTTTAGAACTGATAGATGATTTTTCAGATTTCAACAAAATCGATTGTTTAGCCAACTTATTTAAACTACTGGTGCTAGAATGTAGTCTTGAGATTGACTTTGCCTTAAGTGTTCTTGATAAATGCTGGATACTTGCTTATGAATCGTTGTTATCATCTTGCACTGAAATATTTTAAGAGCTAATTTCAGCTAGTGGAAGGCTAGATTTTATATATGAGATTGCATTTAACTCTTTCTATGATCCTGAAGAATACGATTCATTCAATTTCTTTCCAAGCAGCATTCCTCCATACTGCAACTCCTTATCGCACGCGATGATTCTCCTATACCTCTTGTTGCAATCATTTTACCATCGTTAGTCTTCCTCTTACCCAAGATACTCTTCTAATTTAATGCCCACTGCTTAAGGGGTAAGTAGTCTGATCTGAAGTTGCTTTCATCAACTGATATTATTACTGCATCCTCTCTTAAGAACTATGATAATAGTCGACTCACCCATAAGCGCTTGCTATTATAAGAAGGATCTCTATATTTAACATTCGCCGCCTCTGTCTTACCAAACTTCAAATAAAACTACTCTTTGAGAATTTTATGAATTGTTGAGATGCAAGGCACTTTGAATGTATACTTTAATGGCAAGCTCGTTTTCATTTCTTGCAATCGATTGTGAATATTTCTTCCAGTGCAATGATAAATCCCAACTTCTTCGATGCATTCGCCAACAGCAGCAACCAGCTGCTCATTATCTCTCTCCCTCCTCTTGCCAGATTTTTTTGGTTCTTAAGGATGCAATACTTTGGTTTTCAACTCATGCTTAAACTTCTCAACAGTTCTTGATCAAACTCTGCTGTCACTCGCAACTTCTTAGAAATTTACTTTGGCTTCAACTAATCTTCCATATACATCCTTACTATCTCAAGTCACTTATGTGCAAGCTTTGCTTCTCGAGGCTTTAAATAGGGATTGCTTTCTTAAAGACGATTAGAGTTTAGCTGCCTTGAATTTAAATCAGAGATAAAAATCCAGTTTGAATCAACTGCGTTGATTCCTGATCTTTAGATCCAGATATCTAAATATAATTTGCATTAGAGTGATTCTTAAATTTTAGATTATTCTACTTACCAACTTTGATTTGCGAAAATTATTTAAGAACTGCTCAAGGTATTAGCAGAGGGAATCGTCGTTGAGCAAGCTCTTCAAATCTATAACATCTTCAAATATGCATCGATTCCTTCTAATGGCATCTATATGATCAAACCTCCTTGCAAGGAACCCACTTGAGGAGGAACCTCACCAGAGTTGAGCAGAATTCCTGTATTGTATGAATATTTTGCAGGAGCAACCACTTGCACGAAATTCTTTCCTAAAATCACAGGTCCCCACTTCGTAATTTGCTTATCTTAAACCTTGATTCAACTTTGCTTGATGTTTTGAAATAAATACTGGCTTAGATGATCGTCGCTGACGATCGAGTGTTGCGATAGCTCTTGCAAAGATTGCGATAGTTATTCAGATTGCTTGCTTGATTTTTTGGATCTCTGAGCTGCGTTCATTTTTATTTTAATTTTAATAAATCTAAATCACAATATCTATGAATATTCTTTAAAATAATAATATATTTTATTAAAATGAGTTATCTTCACTCTAATGCTAAGGAGCCTGCTGATGTTTCTTATTATAAGATTTACTTTCCTATGGTATTTAGTTTTGAATCGACATCGATTACTCAAATATAAGAAATGTATGGTAGAGGCGCAAGCGCTTTTTAAATTCTTTTAAATACCCTGCTCACTATTCATAAAAGTGGTCAACACAAAGCTAAGATGTTTGAAGGATCTATGTTGGCATTTTTGTTGATGTGCGATGATCTATGGAGCATGTGTATCAATACAGTCTTAACGAAGCTTTACAATTCAAAAGACTCTCCTCATAATGATGTGATGCATATCATTTAGAAGGCTTACTCTTGCTTTGTTACTCAACCTTCAAAAGCTGCATAATTGTAACTCAAGAATTATAAGGGGAAAATTTCTAAAAACGATTATGAAATATTGGGAACTCGATACTCAGATTATGATGAATTTAGGAAAATGGTAGTTCCTCAATGCTAAATCAACAAGAAGTTGCACTATTGTCAACAATGCTATCTTTTAAGACAAGAAAAACATCATTCATGTGTACAAACGAAAGGAAAAAGATAATGAGGAATCTTCCATGATGAAATTCGATCAAACTTTGAAAAGCTTGCTCAAGGTCACAGAAATTGAATTGAAAACAGTGTATGCTTAATTCTAAACTATTTATGATGCTCACATTAAGAACAGAGAAGCTTATGAGCAAAGAGTTTTTGCAAAGTTGCAAATAGATCCTTCAGTTAAGAATAAGAAAAAATCAAAGAAAAAATTATATGCCAAGAAAAATCAAAATGTCACTACTCCTCATACAAACATACCACCACTTCCAAATACACCACCACTCAATTCTATCAATGAAATTCAAGAAGAAGAAAAGGGTGATGCTTCCAACAACTAAGAAGTTTATGAGCAGCAAAATCATGTGCAATTGTACTATAGTTAAATGCACGATTAGACATGCCATTAGCAAATTTTAAATTTATTCACACAGCAGCGTTTGAATGACATCCACAATCAGTTTATCGCTGCATTGAGCTAAAGCAAATTCCAATCTTAATAGACATCGTCAAGGTTTATTAGGGATCATGAGCAGTTAAGTAAAAGGTTGTTGAAGCAATACAACAAGAAAATTGTTGAATGTGCTTGCACACCTCTGACTTACTAAGAACAGTAGGATCAAATTGAAAAAATGATGAAGGACCTTTCAAAGGATTAATAGAGCATCACTGGTTCTTATGATTACTTCAGAGTTTTTACAAAAAAAGATCCTGTTCAACAAGCAAATTTAATTAAATTTCAGGAGATCAGTTAAGACGCGGCTGAAAATTATATAACTTTGATGAAGCACCAATTGAAATTAGATTAAATTGAAGTCAACAAGGCCAGCTAAGGAAATGTTGCTGGAATAAATAATTTCCTTGATTATAAGGAGAAACAAAAAGTGAAACAAAAAGCAAAGAGAAAGCAACAGGATGAAGCCAAGAGATAAAGCAGCAAGTAAATTTGATGAACTAGAACCCTAAGGATTTGGGGGTTCCTGATAATACTTTTCAAGTTTAAAAAGATAAAACTGTGACGTTCTAGTTTCTCGATAGACGTTCTAACATAGAAATGAGTGATGGCAGTGTGCTTTCCAGATCATCTGCTCTTGAAAATTATCCTGATGACCATGCATACCTAAGGTTCGAGTATGTCAAGGTCGCTCAAAAAACTATGAGAGAGTCATAACTTTACATCCTATCGAGCATGAAAACATTTGCCCTCGATTGTTATGACTATATCACTCAATAATTGGAACCTTAAGCACAGATTAAATTTTCTGGATCACCTTTCTTTGAGGAGACAAGCTACAGGCTAATGTACACACCACACTACTTTTAAGAATAACAATTCAGCTACAAGATGCATGCATTTCAGATGCGTAGCAAGGCTATGATTTTCAATTTGAACAGTACTTTCAAAACATCTCTTATAATGGACCCAAGCAACTATTGTTATCTATCAGAAATTATGGGCTTGCTTGCAATTATCAATGATGCCCCTATGTTTCCCAATTCCACAGCTTTTGCAATGATGCTCTGTGGTTTGTTGTAAATGCATCCTCACTACTTTTTAAATGATTACTTTCTCAACCCACTAAGATTCCCTCTCATTGATGTTCTGAATTGGTGTGCGTTTTACAATAAGTCCAGGAGCTATAAAGTATCTCGCATTCAGTAACTTGATATATTTGAGAGAGATCTCACCAGAGTAGAAAGTCTTTGCATGTTTCTTAAAAGCAATAAAGCATATTTTGAAGAGTTATTTAAGAACAAAGGCACTATATTCGTCGAACTGCTTTTTAAAAACAGCGACAATAAAATTCCTCAAAGTCACTTTGTAGTTATTAGATGCGATAAGTTTGGTCAACTCTAATATATGAGCAATAGATACAACAAACTAACCAAACTTCCTGTTGAAATAAAGGACTTTGATGGTAAAAATACATGGATCAATAATCTCATTCTCGAACTGACTAAAGACTCTGGAATACGCGCAGGAAGTAAAATTGTATTTTGTATCAATATTTACTAATGCATAAGATACTTAAAGCCACAGCTATCAATTCTAGGAGGATAAGCAGACACTCGCATTCTGGCAAGAGAATTCTTTTAGAGATTTTTCAGTTGGTAAGTTTTGTTAAATTATTAATTACTATAGGTATTCCTGCAAAGAGTTGCCGTTTGCAATTGCTGA
>ARYC01021671.1:0-28103 GCA_000711775.1 Oxytricha trifallax
TGCTATTATTTTAAGGAGATGGATTTAATTTTTGGTATTTTAAAACTAAATAAAATGTTAAATATTTGTTTCAAAAATTAACATTTGCAAAATATTTTCGTTACTTTTGAATAAGAATAACTATACTTTTAATGTTTAATTAACTTACAAAATGGTCAAAAATAGAATAATATACAATTTTAACTTAGCAATACGAATTTAATTCTGTGAAATGTGAACTATTTTATTACTATGATCTGCAGATCTTAGTAACCTTTAAACGCTTCTAGTTTTCTGATTTTTACTTGAGTTGATTTTTCTTCTGATGACACACCATCACTCTTGATTTGTTAATGCTTATTTTGTAATCAATATTCTATGATTAATTGAATTGAGTATCTGGGTTTTACATACTATTTGAACTTTATCACATTTTATTATCCTTTTATTGCCTCTATCTTAAGTAATTCATTTATTAAGATCCTTTTTAAAGATTTTATGGGATTTATGATTGATGTTTAATGAGTATTTTTATTTTTAAATTTATTCATTATTACGTTATGGAGTTGCAAAGTTCTAATACTATGTCTGTGGAATATAGTTCCGATTATAATTGAATTGAGAGTTTTCATTTCGAAATAAATGCGAAGTTTAAATTTCATAGGCTCTGCTTTGAATTCTTGGTGAATAAGCCATTTTCTTTTATAATTAGATTAAGATATTAAATAACTTCTAGTTTTATTTTGATTCAAATAAAATTAAACATTATGAAGAAGTAAATAATTTAATCATACAAGGAGTGACATCATTTATTAAGATAAAATTAAGGCATTTAAGCGAGAGAGTTAATATAATAAAATTATAACATAAATATATTAACAATCAGATTTTATCAAAAATGAATATGAGTACTAATATCTAATAAAAGTATCTATTATTTATTCTCATTAAATCCTTAAGTACTTTTATAAAATCTAAATATTTATAATAATTTATTATTAAGCAAAGTAGAGCTAAAAGTATCGGAGGAAAATTTTTCAGAAGTAAAGATAAATAAAATGACATGGCTTTCAAATCTCTGCCACGCTTAGAAAAAATGATGAAGATTGCTCTGATTTCAAACTTTAAGATTTACTTGGTGACTCAAATAAATTATTTATATAATTTTTATGATAAAATAGCTCTTTTAATGGATGTATTTCAAACATTATAGTGATTGGCGAGTAAAGAGGAATTTAAGGCAGAATTTGAGCAACCATTGTCACACACTAAAAAAATATAGCATGTATAAAAATATGTCCAAAATTAGCTTAAAGAACGAATCTAACTTTGCAAGAATTGGAATTTTTCTAAGGTCTCAAGTTCTTCTAGATTTGATCGTATGATATTGGAAATATTGAACATGAGGTAAGTTTTAGATTTATAAAAATAAAAAATCGATCTATTTATACTTTTATTTCTCATTTAAGAATGTGATTGAGGAAGTTTATTATGAAAATTCTACTAAAAATGACAAAACGTCTTTTTCATGTTTAATTAATACACTTAAAATAGAAACTCTATTATGAGTCTGGAAAAGTGATAATAGGATAAGAAGAAATGAATTTTATAAGAGAAAATGATTTTAAAGGGTCAGCCTGTAGAAATTTTTGACTTTTAAATCGATAAACCAAAACTGACTTTAGGGATTCTGGCTTATTCGAATTGAAAAACCTCAAATATTTTGCTGAAAGATATGAACTTGTAATAAATTTTACATAATTATGATTGAAATATAGACAATGAAATAAATGATAAAATATTAAATGAATTTCTGGGCACTGGCATCTATCTAAATTTCTGTAAATATGATAAATTTGATTTCATTATGCATAAAATACTATTTTATAGTCCTAATGTTTAACTTAAAATAAATGGTACGTAAAGAAAATTACCATAAAATTATGTTTTTAGCATTTTCTCATTGTATTCTTTCACATGCTAAATGAAGAAAAGACTTGCCTTCCAGATCTCTTAAAATATCGAACAAAACTATACCAACTAAATACTTACTTGGTATTTATCTATAAAACCACAATACCCTTGCAAAGATAACTCACAATCATTACTGTTTAATCATCATTATCGGTTAAAAAATCATAAAATTTTTCTTAAAGTTTAGAAATAGGATACCATTTAGGCTTAAAAAATTATGATGGCGGGCATTTTTTCAAATGAATATATGGAGCAAACTTTTAAGTTTATTCTGAATTGATGAGATTTAAGTTTGTTAAAATTTTAAAAAATATTTATATATATATATTTTTAAAGAACTAAAAGTTTATTTATGAAATAATGGGTTAAAATAAAAATAATTTTCTAGTTTAACGGAATACGAAATATAATCATATGGAGAGATAATGAGTCAACCAGCATAATTTAAAGAAAAGGTTTTAAAAACTATAAGGATGAGACTTATTAACAAAAATTCTAGCAATAATTAAATGCAAAATATATAAATCTTAATTCTATTTAGATTTAATCTATGTGCTTTATTTCTATTAATTAAATTAAGCTTTAAAAATTAGTTAACTATAGTTTTCCACTTTATCAAATCTTTCGTTTCTTTGTATATCTTTAATTAAGGTCTAGTTTTTTTAAAAGTTATATTGCTATATATTACAAGATGATCTTCGAAATTTTTAAGTCAATTTAATAATTATTTTCTCATTTATTAAGTTAAATTTTAAATCATAATTATAGAAATGTTAAATACAGCATTAGTACAACTTAACTGATGATTATATGGATAAAAACATAATAATTTAAAGGAAAATAAACTAATTTAAATTCCAATATCTATATTTAATATTTTATAAATAATATTCAACTTGATTTTTGAAATTCTCCAAGATACAGCGTTTTATCTAGACTTGCACTTGCAATAATGTCTCTTTCTTAATGAAATGCTACTTTATTCACACTTCCGGGATGTCCAAAAAGTCTCTAATTCATTTTCCCACTCTCAATATCCCACACACATACAATTATTATTTATATATTATCAATTACTTTATTTTATTGATAAATAAAATAAATACAAATCTGTCTCCACTTACAGCGGTGACTTGGGTTGAATCATGATTCCATGCACATCTCAATAAATTCTTTTCGAAATTATACGATATTCTGAATAATGCATTTTGGCAACGCTTGGAATAATTATTATCTTAGTAGAAGGTGCAATATTCCACACTTTATAAAATCAAATATTATTTTATTAATTCGATTCTCTTTAATTATAAAACTATCTTTGTCATTTTTAATTGAGATTTTTTATGAAATGCTGGACAATACTTACCAAACAGTGTTATCTATAGAGTTAGAAATTAAAAATTTGCCATTTATAATAAATGAAATACCATTGAATGTGCTGTATGGCCAAGTAAAGCGAATTCAATAGCATTTTTCTCAAATTTAGAGCTTTTATTGTGTTGTCAAGCCCACCGAAGAAGACATAGTCACTTGTATTGTTAAAACAAACTAATGTAATTTGGTAATTTAATTCGTAAGAGGAAATGTGATTTCTTACTCTAGCATCCCAAAGTTTTACTGAGTAATCGTCACTGCCACTCACTAACTATAGTAAAAGGATTTAGAGTCAATTTAAAAAGCTTATTTTTCTTACAATTTCTGATCCAATTTTTTAGCGATCAACACTATTGACAACAGCTGTATGCCCCTTTAACTTCCTGACTCACTGAAAATCTTCAGTATCCCATACGAATATTTGCCTGTCACTGGACGCTGTGTAAATTCTCGTGTTGTCCTGTCCCCACACTAAATCCAATATTGCGTTGCTATGACCTTTTAAAACTCCAAAATTTTGGCATTCTGGGTCGAAAACATCCCAGAAATATATTAGACGGTCGTAATCTGATGAAGCTAAATAGTCTCCATCGCGGGAGAATTTTACTTTGTAGATCTCTCCTTGATGTCCTATTAATTATATTAAAA
Source organism: Oxytricha trifallax (assembly GCA_000711775.1). Taxonomy (NCBI): domain Eukaryota; phylum Ciliophora; class Spirotrichea; order Sporadotrichida; family Oxytrichidae; genus Oxytricha; species Oxytricha trifallax. The sequence goes on from ARYC01021671.1 coordinate 3,976, forward strand.
TCATTAAAACTAATTAAATCATTGAAAACTCACAAATGTCAAACAAATACACAGGTGAAACACTTACCAATAAGTTAAACAGTTTAGGACATAAGACTTTTGACCTAGAAAGCTTAAAGTTAAGAACCAGGTACATTGTAATCGCTAATTTGAACTTAATAATCACTCTTATCGATTTCTAATTAATTTATTATTAAATTATTATAATTATTTTTATTCAATCTGATATGATTAATAAACTAAAGTAAGTATTTATATGAAAATCGTAAGGCTGGTATTAATTGTTAAATAAATTAACTTACTAATAGATTAAAAATTTATGAAACCCATAATACACAAATTATTAATAGGTAGCTTTTCAACATTTCACCATTGAAAAGAAACTATTGTATATATTAACAAGATCGATTCTTATAAAACTAAGATATTTCATATATTAAGATTTATTTCATACTTTCTCGTAATTCATTAATTATTAAATTACTCTTATAAATTTAGTATAAAGTTATACGTATATATTTAATTTTAAATTAATTATAGTAAAACTCATCGAGGTTTCTATAGTACTCAGCAAGATCCTCCCAACATTTTTGACTCATCAGTCCGTTTCTACTTTGCCATAGTTCTCATTCTAGTCCCTGAAATAAAGTCAAATTCCTCATTTTTGCTATCTTTGTTAAGGAATTGCATAGTTTCTGATTATTATTGAAGAGCAGCCTATTTTGAATGGACAGATTTCAAAAATATGTTTTATTTATTTCACGTAAATTAACAGCTTGATTATAATACGAAGATAGTTTTGGATGAGTTCTGCAGTATATTCTACTATAATTAATTTATAGTTTTCAATTAGAGATCATGACCCTACAATACATCATTTAGATATTATTTATCATTTTCAGGGTGTTTAAGTCCTAGGGGGTATCTACCAGTCATGAAATCAGTAATGCCACAGTTTGTTCTAGATGATGCATGCCATAGATCTTCAGTTGAACCATGATTTTGTTTTAACCCTCGTTAATTATAGTTCAATATTTTAAAATTCTTAATTTAAGTAAATAAAAGCAATACATGGGGGATGGCTAGATACCTAAGATAGTGTGTAAAGAATCACGGTACCGTCTTATAAAAGAGCTTAATGCTGTCTCATTCTTGTCAAAAATGGCACACCATCGTCCTTAACCCAACCACCAAGAGGGTGGAGCAAAAATATTGAATTTTTGTAGCCAAATTTGCGCAATTATTGCTTTCTATCTTTAAAATGGAATAAAAATGTCGAAAAGGCACTGCTTTTAGATAAATATTTGTAATTTGATAATACTCTCTGGTATCTTTCAACAAGAGTACATGTCAATTATGTAGGGGATTTCTGATTTGGAAAGCATAAACTTCATCAGCTTGTCTCTCATTAATAACTTTATTGATTATCTTGGAAGTAAGTCTGTACTGATTAAATTTATCATCAAAAATGATCTTTCTGACATTTCTTATTCTTGAACCAGTCACCAAATAGTGCCTTGCTTCATTTTGTTCTCAACCTTAGGGTGTTTTAAGGAGAATCTACCGAATGCTTTTGCGCAGACTTCTTCCTTTCTGTTATAATTTTAATAATAAAGTTTTGTTTTTTATTAGAAATTGAGTATTTTAACAACTCATAGACTTTTATCATTATTGAAATAGTATTTTTAATGAGTTTTATCAATGAAAACGGGATTTTCAATGACAGAAAGGATTTCATTTTAGAAGACCTTTCAACATCTGATAGCGATTCTTGTCTCACCGTTAAGCTCATCAAATTATTGTCTAGTGGTATGTTGAGTTATAGGTACTGAGAATAAATACTTAGAGCCTGTGTTATCAGTAAGAGTCTTCATGAGCATGACCTCGAGGAGTTGGAGCTCATCCATGAATTTGTTTAGGTGGTGCGACCCAACCTTGACCAAGGGTTTGGAGGTACTCTGCTTGCTCAACGTCAATCTCAATGTACTTGAGAGTATCAAGCTGTAATCTTTAAACTGATAGTTTTGATTTGATTTGAATTTCTTTAATTAACTTAATTTTCATATTTTTATTTTGTTAAAATAATTTTAAGCATCCAAATATTTTTATAAATCAGAAAAAATTTGCTTATTAATGTTCTTAAGATCTAGTAACATTAAACTATTAAATTTTATTACATTAATTTACAATCATTTCAATGAAAAATATTAAGCTATTTATAAAATCCATTTGCTTGATGGATAGTCGTAATAATAAATTAAATGTAAAAAAGCTACAACTATTGTAATTTAAACTAATTTTATATTTTTATTTTCATTATAAAATTAAATGAGGTTTCTTTATTTAATTAAAGTTTTGTATGCCCCTCATATATCTGGAAATTTTCAAAATTCCTGATTTGTGAACGAATTTCAGATTAAAAAATTGCAGATCCGTGCTGGAATTCCAGATTCATTCTGGAATAATTATAATTATTTTTATCATTATTTCTTTATATCAAATATTATGAAGGAAATTTTAATATATTATTAATACATTTAATTATAATTTTCTGATAAACCCATTATTTAAAGTTAACACAGAGATTTAGATATTGGGGCTAATTCTGATTAATATTTCATTTTAATTTTATTAAAAATAAAATAATTTGTTTACTCTATATTTTATAACTATTAAATGTCTAAAAAATAAACTTGATTTTAGACTTATAAGTAAATTTAGTTCAACTATTTTCCAGAATAATATATTGTCTTTAAGTAGAGTTTAAAGAGTAGATTGACTTTATTAATTTCCTTAAATTTTCCCAAACAATTTCTCCTCTATTATTTTAAAGCCCTTTATTCAAACTAAATACAATAACCCCAATTTTTTAATTTAGACACTATTGACGCTCTTGGGGCCCTTTTTACAAAATCAAAAAGGTTTTGAAAAAATAATCCAGAGGGTATTGTGGTTTAACATTTATTCGTTACATCATTGTAGGTTCTAATCAAATTATTGCATGTTGAAGTGTAAGCTGTCCAATTGCTTTGTTAGTAAATGCCTGTTAAATGAACCAAAGCAAAATAAGAGGAAGTAGGAGTCTTCAAGTAGGTATCTGTTTGAAATACAGAAATCTCTATCGAAATGGAATTAATCAAATATATTATAGCTACAGACAGAAAGCATTATAGCTAAATTACAGCAGGATTCAAAATAAAATAAATTAGAAATGTTCCCCTAATTATATATATGTCATTAGAGGCCAAAGAATAAAGAGAAGCATTATAAGTTATAAGTGATAAGTTTTTTATGATCAAAATAAATTTATAAACACTTCTAAAATTTTCTATCCATTTCTAATAACAATCGAATAAAAAAGTTTTTTTGTTGGGAACTTTAAAATATTTTATAAGTAACCTATCTTTTTAATTAAATTATCAGCATATATTTACATTTTATAATATAAATCGATAAATTAAAATGAAATTAATTAAGAAAATTTGAAAAACTAAAGATGGTGTTACTTGAGCAACTGGTTATTCACTAAAATTTCTATGTTACTAAAAACATATCTAAAAATTTTATATTTGAGCAATTCTTACAGACAGTAGTGACGACATAAGTAGACCGAAAGCTCAAGAGACACTGGGAAAAGATGGGAAAAACAAAGTTGGTATGGCCAGATGGAACAAAATATGAAGGAGAATGGAGAGATGATAAAGCTGCTTCTGGATTTCATCTAACAAATACTTTTAAGTTCTATCAATTTTCATTTTAAATTATAACCTTCCACTTATTTTTCATAATAAATTATTCCAATCATAAAATTGAAAATATTCTTCAAAAGCAATAAAAGAACAGGGATGATGACATTTTAGTTGTTCTTTCAGGAAGCTTTTTGGAAATATTTGACTCTAATGGCATTTCTTCTTCTTCATCCATATGAGCGTTCGAAGCATAATTAGCACCTTCAACGAAAGTGATAGATTCAGTCTGAATTTTTCTTTAGTCCTAGTTTTGGGAATCACTCGAATACATATTACTTTTCTTTTAATATTCTTCTTGACTATTTCTGCTGGTTACAGCATTCCTTCTATGAGAAGAAGAGACCATGCTATTAGAGTTACAATTAAACATTTTTAGTCGATTAAAAATTGAAATAAAATAGATTTCCCTGATATCATTATCAAGTGAATCTTCATTCTTTCTCTCTTCTCTTTCATCTTCTTAAATTACTGCAAGCTGCTTACTTCTATTCTTTTAAACTGCTTTTGATGTTGTCTGATTTCTACTTGCTCCCACGTCGTGACTTTAGTTTATGTTGTTTTAAGTGTTTGAAATAGTGGCAATTCTTAAAAGTCTAGTATTTGAAGCTCTTTTTTGTTCTTTCTCTGCTATATCTCTTTTTAACGCTACTTTCTTTCATTTTATCTTCTTGTTTTTGTTGAGCAAGCTTAGCTATTTATACAACTTAACGATACGAATCAATCTGATAAGTCTTATGACTCGAATGACTCTTGTGTCTCTAACAGCTCTGGATATTTTTGCAAGTTGAGTAGCATTTCCAGCTTAACCAGAACCTACATCACCAACAATGGCGTCCCAAATTGGACCAATATCAGTATTAAAATAAATTGTAGAGACAAAATTGATCCAGAAAAAGAATGTCATAAAGTAATTCTCCTTAAAAATGGATGCCAAAATGATTTTCAAAGCGCACATAACTAATGCCCAAGAAGTCACTCCAAAGACTATTTAATCAGTTGCTAAAGTAATAGCAAGCATTCTTATTTCATAAAAAAATAAAGAATATACAATAATGGCAGACATTAATTAGACAAGCACAAAATTTTCCAATATTTTTCCATTTAAATCTTCCATTTAGCTCTCATTACGTTTACTGCCTTGGATTCTTCGATTAAATTATAATTCTTTTCATCTTCTTATGGAACAGAGTTTTACTAAAGTGAAAAAATTGTTTTGATAGTATAAATAAAGAAATAACTTATATTTGCAGTTTATTAAACAATTTTAATACTCTAATATTGTTATAATTTAGTTTTGTTTATGTAATTATTATTATTATTTAATGCTTATAGGAAATTAATACTGGGGCTTAAGCCAGCCAGATAGTTATTAGGTTTTTTACTTCACACTTTTGACTTTCGACACCGTCAGTCAACCCTCCCTGTAAGTAAAAGAGGCCAGCTTGGGCATCTGGCTCATGCTAACTTGCCACCACAATTGGGTAGGCAAGGGGAACACGCCGGAACCCCCAGTGTGGTCTTGTGCGCTACTGAATGAATTTCCATTTTTACTACAATGACTAACTTTCTTAATGAGTGCTTATGTTTCAGGTAAAACCCCTTCTCAGTAAAGACTTATTGTTTTGGCTTTGCTGAGGGGGAAAACCCCGAGAGATACTCTGCTGAAGATTTCTTACGTAAGGTTGTTCTTAATTTTCATCAGCAAATAGAGTCCAATCTGAGAATCCAAGCGGTTTGTCTCTTAACTCCTACCCTTTCCTTGGTGCACTCAACCCTAGGTTGCAAGAATAGGTGAATCATTTAGTTTTAACACGACTTATATGATCAACGGTCGACGTTTTTATTGGCGTGGTCCCCCTATACCTTGCCTGAACGTATTCTGAGGAGATTCTCAGATCCAGGACTAATCTCGTATAACCGAGTGCCTTCACGGTTTCGAACTCCGGGGTATCGGAATTGGTCGGGATATACTCCAACATACCAGTAGGTCGTAACCTTTGTTTATGTAATAATTATTTTTCCAGCAATATTTTAAATTAGTTTTTTATTTTAATCTTTTGATTGAAAAAATAATTTAGGTATCTCATTCATTGTTTTCAATTTATATTAAAATGATGTTTAGCAAAAGCAAGATTATTTTGTAAATGGTAAATATTTTATATAATATATCACGAAAATTTAATTCGAAAATTATTTTATGTTTAAATTTTTTAAGAAGAATATTTATAAATAAATTTATTTTTATTGAGACAACTTATTAATTTAGAATTGATTTGTTAATGAATAGTTTCTTAAAATATTTCTATGATCATTTATTAAATATTACAACTCATAATTAGTGTGTGGCTCAATGTAAGCCTTTTTATATTTAAAGTGTGAATACTTTTGTGACTTATCCTTAAACTTAAGAGTAATTGATTATGCATTTCAAACTAATTTGGTTAAAAAATTTTGAAAAAAAAACTGCAGTAAAATTTTAATTTACCTTTCAAAGAATGAAGAAACCAAGACTATAATACTATTACTAAAAAATCTTATTATATTGTCAATTTTTTATTATTTTGATTATCAAATTTGTCAAATCCCCTTTATGTATTTTTACTGACTTCTTAAGACACTTATGAGGCAAGTTAATAAACCGAATTATTGTTCTTTGTCTTATCAAACTCCATTTATACCTAGCTGTATATATAAACATATTTAAAACATTTTCTGTTTCCATCAGGAGCAGGAAACTAAAGTTCATATTGTTTGTCAACCTAATAAGATTAGCAATTTGATATAAATGCTTACCACTTAGCCTAAATTCCAATAAAAAGATAAATTCATGACTTGACAGCTGCTTTGTCTTGACTCGGAATCTCATTTATTGGTGTCCTGTTTTACCCTAAATCTTCGATCAGATTATCATGGTCAGATCTCTGTGTTTCATTGTTTCGAGCATCGTTACTTATTTATATTTTATATTTGTTATGTAATATATTTCTAAAGAAATCAACTTGAATTTAAATTTTATTACTTAACAAGTAAATATTCATTTTTATTTATTCACATACTAGATTAAAATTTTCTTCCTATATTTTTAGCAATCAAATCTTTAATTAGTTTCTAATAAAGTTACACATATGTTCTTTATTTAAAGTTTAATTAATCTCTTAAGCCATAAGCATGATTATATCAATTTAGTTAGTTAAAAATTTGAATTAAAAATTATCTTTTACTTATTTTGAATTAATTGATAAGCAAACAATGCAAATAGGTTTATGTATAAGTGTAAGAGAGCTAATGAACTTCTATAAAAGTTTATTGTATAATTAATTGAAATCCATTTCTTGTTTCTTACTTTTTAGTCGATCTGAATTGAGCTTACGCTTTACAACTGACTTTAATTATTAATATAAATACACATTTTATATAAGAGTTTTGGGGTTCTGGTAAAATTGGACATTCAGGGAAAAAAAGAGTAGGTTTAGAAACTAAAGAAAGCTGAGAAGGATGAATAATCTGTTAGTAAATCAAGAATGATAAAAGAATCAGAAAGAAAATGGAGAAAGTGGTTCAAGTTAAATAGAAAAAAGATATGACAAGAAGCATTAAACCAGAACCAAAGAGAAATTTCTGAGAAGTAGCATAACTTATTGAGTAGCAGCTTGATTTCATGAAGTATCTTTTGAAAGTTTGAATTGAAGATACTAAAAAAAATAAAAATTATATATTATTAAAGAATAGTTTTCCCCTCAATTTCTTATAATAAACTTTATAAGTGAAGATTTGGTCAAATTTAAGAATAAATGATTTTAAAATTAACAAGACTTAATCATTGGTGCGTATATTTTACTTCTGCAAAAAAATGTTACACCCATATAGAAGAGAAATGATGCGGATCGAAATCAAGAGTCTTGGTGATCCTTTTATTTTGCTTTGTTATACTTTATTTAAAATGTTTTTTTTAATGATTTTATCCTTGTTTTAAGATATTAGTCTACAATCAGGACACAGAATCATTAAAAAGTTTCATGTTAAAGAACTGAACAAAGCTGGAACTTAAAAATAAATACAAAACATTGACTTTGGAAGGAGGAGGGAAAATTAAGGATATTTAAGAAATCTTCTTTTATGATAAAATAGAAATCGCCTCATCAAATTTAACTGAGAATAGCTCTTAAGTTTAGAATTTTGAATAAGATATAGATTAATAGAAAAATCATTTATATAGCTGTAATATTTGTTATTTTGATATCTTAATATTAAATAGGGAAACGATATTGACTAAGTGTGGATATTTAGGTTAATTCAATAATCATGATAATTTTGTTTTAATTTGAATTAAAAACTTATTATAATAAGCATGAATTAATTGAATATATTTTTAAATCCCCTTAAATTAGTTAATCTTGAGTTATAATTGATCGATCGATACTAGTTTCACTTCTCTAACCAATAAATGTCATAATAAATCAAACGGTAATAAGATCTAAGTTAGCAACCTGTTTTCAACAAATATCTGATGATCCAGTAGTAACTATTCAACCCAAACTTCCAAGAAGATTTTTAGAAGTAGTTCTTACCTTTTAATTATGATCTAAACTCCTTTAACTTCTAATAACAAACACCATATAAGTTCCAATAACCAAATAATAGGAATAAAGCAAATTCATCTAGCTTAGTATGTTAAGAAAACAGCTTGATAATCTTTTAAAAGTTAGCTGCACAAAGAAATATGCTAAATAAGATGAACATGAATATTGAGCGATAAATCGCAACTTTTCTATAAATATAGGCAAACTTTAGGAATTAAGAAATTCAATTATCGATCAGAAATCTTTGAAATTTAAAAATAGTAGCAATTCATAAAATAACTTGATAAATTTCTAAATTATCAGATTAAATTTAATGGATTTATAACCTATTTACAATACATTTATACACTCTTGGTTTGAACGAGAATTTCTCTCAACCTTTTTAAATAAGTAAGTATTTTTTACTAATTAGCTATTGAACTAAGATTTTCAAAGTTTATTAATATATATTATTAGCAAGATAAATAAAAGTTTTTTTAATTCATTAAAAATTTAGACTGCTAAGTGTATGAATATAACATTTGCAGCAAATTTCGCTTCAAATATAAAATTTCTGATGCCATAACTCACAAATGTTTATATCAGAGTCATTTATTTGTTTTCGCCAGCGTAGAAAGGATTTGTAAAATTCAAAATAAATTAAAATGGCATAAATGCAAATATAATTACACAATAAATACATGTTATAAACATACATTAAAAGCTCTTTTTATCTTCCTTATTTATTTTACAGATATAATTTAATTTACAACTATTTAATATAATGCCGTTTTTTCATTTTGAAAATTATAAATTTCCTAATATTTTGTATTTTATCAATAACAAGAAATCATGAGATTAAACAATAATAGAATCTTTAGTAAACTTAGTTAGTTCAGTTTAATAATAAAAATAATAAATTTAATGATTCATTTTAAGTAAAATTATAGTTTTTTATCTATCGTTAAGGACCTACTTTATAATAATGGGAAGTTTGAATATTTTTATTATTGCTGATGTTTAAATAAATAACACAGATTTTTAGAAAATTTCCACAATAAGAATTATCATTTCCTTAACCTGCAAAGAATTTTGACTACTGTTAAACACTTTATATTAATCCAGATATATTGTTCGAGATTTATTTGGAAAGACAAGGAAACAAAATTTCCTTACAACCTTAAAAATTCCTCTATAAATAAGAATTGTATACCTTTTATCAAACCCACACCCACTCTTGTCATGATATAGATGCCAGGAAAGTCTGCAAACTTTACAATTGTAAAAACAATAAAACTATTATATTTAAACTTTAAACAATTTAATAGCAAGGCAAAGTGCCGCGAATCATATTAATAGCTAAAATGGTTAGAGTACAAATGTGTCATAATCTCATTTAGATTAATATAAACTATAAGATATTAATAATCAAATTAATAAAAGCATAACTATTAATCAACCTTAGTAGGTAGCTACTTAAAAAGGAATATTTTATCCAAGACCTTCGAAATAGTTGATTTTGAATTAAAAAAGAAAAAACATTGGGAATTAGTATTCAAATATTTAGTAAGATATAGTAAAAACAGCAAACATTAATTTGAACATGGAGGATTAATTATAAGGTTTTAATGCAAATTGCTAAAAGAAATTTGATGAAATAGTAATTTAACCAGAGATAGATTATAATGAAGATAATACATTTACGAATGAAGGTAGTTTTTATGCTGATTAGCTTTACTACAATGAGAGCTTATCTTTTCAGTTAGATGATTCAGATGGCAAACTTCAAAATAACAAAATCCTTACTCCTAGTCTTTAGTAAACAATCAGCTAATTATAGATCAATAATCCAAATCTAATAGGAGTTGAAATGCCAAAACTATATGAAGATTCACTCCATAAAACATGCAACTTTTATAATATATCAACTAGTAGCTTAATTCACTAACTTGAAAAATTCATGCCTTAATATAAAAATGCGAGTTTGTTTCAATACAACAATTCTATACCTCAGACAGATTAACTTTTGAACATAAATCAAAACTTAAATTTTTAACATTCGCCATTCAACACCTTTGGACAATAAAGTTTAAATAATCAACAAATTTTCAATTAAAACTCTAACATATTGTTTTTAGGAATGGAAAATTTCTCTCCTTACAATCAGAAACCTGCTTTTCCTCAATTTTAATATTCACAAATCAATCTGCAAATAATATTGATAAATGACGAAAAAAACGAGGAAGTGATAGAATTGTGTTAAATAGATGATAAATTTTTCAAGGACATGTAATTTGAAGATTAAATTTAATAACAAGTTTAATAGTTTATGGAGAAATCATTTAAAGATACAAATTCCTTTGTAGATAAAAATGGCATAATTAGGAGTAAGTTTCTTAAATTTATTAAGAGGTGATAAAAACTTAATAGCTGATATTGAAGTGAACAGATTGAGGGGATTGAAGTTTTAGGATGTAAAAGAAATCAGAGAGAAAATTGAATGTCATTTTGCTCCATAAAATATTAAAATGATTTCAAAACTGTCAGAGAAGTATTATCTCAATGGCTTAATAACTTTTCAATTTGCTTTTTAGTAAATCGAGTTTTAATTAAAATATTAAAAGCTACTGCGTGTTTGTATTGTATTGCAATCTTTGCTAAAAACGAAATCCAACCTATAAAATAAACCAGTAATATACCAAATGATCAACAAACTGTCTCTTCTACATGAAGTTCACTAAAAATAATGGTGTAAAGTCTCAATTAGCCGATGTTGAGTTTAATCACAACCATGAATTTCCAATTCCCGTAATAGATCCTGAAATACTAAATGAAATATATTAATTTGACCCAATTTCAGATAAACCAGCTCACATTAAACGGATAATCAATGATAAGTTCAATAAATTTATATCATATGCCTGAATTTCTTATGAAATGAATAAACGCAAGTAAATGATTGCTCATGGAAAGACTATAAACGAAGAAGAAAATCATTAAGATTGAGCCTGAGGGAAAGATTGGTGAATAACTTTTAGTTAATTATATTAAATGAATTAAACTTTAAGAATCAAATTTATTTGATAATTATTTATCATAGTATAAAAATAATCACGAGGACTTATATATTAACTAAAAAGCCATCAATGATTAAATTTTATATAATTCTTCCCTTAAAATAATTAAATTTCATATGATAATAGGAATATAAACTTATATATAATTTTATTCTTATAGTTAGAAGTAATGATATTAGAGGGATCTTCTTAGACTTCAATTTAATTGCCAATTCCTTGAGATTTTACATTAGATTTGATATTTTATTCTTCCTTTTTGTTTCTTTATTTTAATACCACTTGAATAAATGTCTTTAATTGCTTATAATCTGTAAATGAGCCTTTTACTTTCTTAAACTTACAATCAATACAGAGAATCAATTAAGAAAATTCAAAGTAATGATAATTTTTTGATTATAACGAAATTTTTAACATCCTTTATTTATCAAGTGATTTTATCAATCTTTTTGTAAAGTTAATTTTTCTTATTAAGGATTTACTCAAAATTTTTTAATTAATCTACTCCAAATAATCATAAAATCTCTGAAAGCCTTCGTCAAATTAGAGCTTAGCTTCTTTAATCATCTCTTATTACATTATAAGGTAGTCTTTGAGTCTTTCCGACTCATCATTGATGTTTGATATTGCATATTAAATTTAAGTATGTCTCTTAAATGGAAAAAAAACAACTCTTTAAGAGTCTTTTTAAATTAATAGCATCTGCGCAAAACATCTAGATCAGCTATTTGGAAGACATTTACGTGCGTTTAAATATTAGAGTAGATTAATTGTATTTCTTGATAAGTGACTAGAGCAAGAGCTAGTTTGGAAAGTAGTGAAGTGTAATCAATCGTTGAAATTTTGCATGTTTTGATTTGATTAATCCTAGGTAATCATTAAATGGAGGGTAGCTAAGATTCTAACATACTTCTCTTTTATTAACGGACATGTAACTCTAGTGGCTCAATGTCGTTGATTTCACGTACTATATCTTCTCTAGGTTTAGGGGTTTTATTTTAGAGAGGAAAAATGATTAATGGGAATGGGGAAACATAGTTTTCATCTCAGACTTTCTTGCAGCTTTTGTAATTTCAATATTATAAAGTTTATTTCAAGCACATATTATTGTCCGAATATATATATTATATTTTAAGTAATTATAAAACTGCTTTTTAATTTCCCTAAATATCCTGAATGGATTGTTTTCATATATTTTAGATCCATTGCTCATGGCTACTTCAAGCAATGAAATTAAAAATATTCCATTTAATTTTTTTCGATTAAGTGATTATAGTATAATTTTGATTATCCACTCCAAATTTAGTGATACATTATGAGTGATCTGATGTTGAAGTTTTTAATGGATTTATCAATCCTCTATTTAAAAATAAAGTTGCCAAAAGTTGTCTGTGTATTCCAAAAGATCCAATTTTTATGTTTTCATTCAGCAATTGAGTTACAAAATAGAAACCATCAATATTCTAAATCTTATTGTCCACTTAATTCAAAGTTTTGTAATCTGGCGAACTTTTGATATTTCGGAGTTTCATAAATGAGGAAAATGCAGTAATGCTAGCATCCTTTCTCATGGTTGATTTATTTAATTTGGAAGAGTCTTTATAAAAAGAAGAGCCTGATAGGACAAACTCTCTAGCATTTTAATAAATATATCTATATATAATAATCATAAAATTAATATTGTAATAAATAATATTCATATATTATTGTAAAAATAAATATAATATCATATGAAAATGAGATATGATGTTTAAATACAAATTATAAGAATAAACTTATTGGAAAGATTAAATAAGCTAATTTCATTATTAAACCCTTGCATGATTAATGTTCTTCCAGACTTATTAAAAGCCAATATATATTAAACTTTATTTTTAGGTTTTGAAAATTATTAATATTTAGATAATTACTTTAAACTTTTTCGATTCCAGAAATCTACTCCCTAACATTAGAAAGATTTACCCTTTCAAAATCTTAAGAACTAATTTATAGACTGTTAACTTCTCTTTCATTTGCTCTCTGTAATAAATTGATAGAATATTATCTTTTGTCAACACAATGTATAGTAAAACATTAACTTTGTTGGTTAATAGAACTAAATTGTTAGGTTATCGTTATTATCTTAATAGTAGAATAATCCATAAGATTAGCGAACTCTTGAAATAAGGTAGCTATAGTAGTCTGTACATTTTAGATAATTTTGAGTGATCTGATTCTATTCGTGGTATAGCTTTTAGGAAGGTTTTGGGATGTATTGGCTTGATAATAGCAAACTGATGTATTGGTGGCATATTGAATAGATACAGTTCATTTCGAATGTCCTTATGTGTGAGTCATTAGTATTGGTATCAAACTAGTTTTAAATAACTGCAAATCTTGCATCTGTAGGTTGGATTTGTATCATCAACCATGAAGCGCAGGAATAAGTTTGATTCTTTTTTAGTTATAGGATGATTAAATACTCATTCCATTATCCCTTTAATTTTATTAGATTAATTATTTTATCTGAAATGTCTGATATTGCTGCAAATCAAAGACCCCATTCACGCATAGCTTAAGTTATGCTTTGAAGCGATAATAATGTCAATTGTATAGTTCCACAAAACAGGCATTTAAATGCAATTCGTTTTAAATTTTATTTTTGAACTCTAAAATTCAATCAAATTTAATGAGGATAGTTTTGTAAACTAAATAATCTGCAATTAATGTGTTTATATTTATTATTAATATATTAAAGTTTTATTAAACTCACTTTTTCTAAAATAATAGACATAATTAAAGTAGTTTATAACTAAATTTAAATAAAAAATAGAAAATTAATCAATAAACTAATTAATCATAATTTTAAACTAATACGATGATGAAGAATTGAAATGAGAAGAGAAAATTATGCGTGAATTAATTTTAAGATCATGGCTTATAACAATCCCTCTTTATATTTGGAATCTACAAATAACTAAATAAAAAATGAAAGATTTAATTAGAAAACTCTTTAATTGTATATGAAATGGTAAGTTGAATGTATTTTGTTTATTTATTGAAATTTAGTTGACAATAAAGTTGATGTGACACAATTCAAAGTTTATTCACATTTAGAAATCGTAAATAACCTCAACTCATCACTCATCAAGTTAATTAATGACTTGGAAAGATTTATTAGCTTTTTGAGAAAAATTTAGGATAGAAAGTTAAAAGATTTATAACGAATTAGTTTTCACTTATAAATAAGGTGTCGAATTAGATTATTTTTATTAGCATGTCTTGAATTTCCTTTGCAAAACAAAAAGGCACTTAGAAAAAATCTTTTACAGCTATCTTGAATTAGTCTATAAATATAAACAAAAATATGAAGGAAAGTATTTTTAAATTTCTTAGTCTAATCAGGATTTTTAATTAAAAATTGCTATTGATAGTTGTTTTATAAAGAAGAGAACTTACTGAATGGATTGGCTTTATAAGCAATTATAGTGGTTGCGTCTAATTAAAGTATTTATTAAATTAATTATTCATAACTTAATAACTTATTAATTAAAAACAAACATTAGGTCTCTTACTACTAGAGTTTGGTCTTTATCTATAAATATTCTGCAAAATAATTCATTAAGTTGAGTATCGAGTTTTTCATCTTCAAATATCATTAGCAAGAATTGTTCGAATTCGAATTTTCTCTACATTATTAGTTAAAAACTCTCTACCAACTTGACATTCAAGCAATATCAAACCAAGGCTATAAATATCCCAAAATTTCGACCCGCTTTTCAATTATAACTATGAGTTTATATATGGGTTACTGGTGTTTGGTTTAGAGTTTGAAGTATCTTTTGATCTTATAGCATATTTATACGTTCCAATAAATATTTCGAAATCTGGATCAGTTTGAATATAGATATTTTCTGGTTTCAAATCTGTATGCACTATTCTCATTTCATGAAGTTCGTCTACACTTCGTAATAATCCCATTATTGTTAGCTCTAATTGTTATTAATTAATTTTATTATTCATTAGGTATCTCAAGTCATGGTTATAATTTCTTGTTACTAAAGTCATTTCATCTTACTAAAACGCAACTCCATTTATCTAATTTTAATGATTTTTTCTCAATCTTTTTTAATAAAGTAGATTTTTGAACTCGATCCAAATATCATCAAGGAGCTTTTGATTATTAATTAAATTCTCAATTTTATATATTTTACTATATTTATTTTTTCCCAGAGAGTAATACTCTGATGTTGAAGATCCTTCAATTAATAATTTAAAATTTCTTGATATTAATATAATTGACATTATTTCTGGAAAGAGGCATTCAGTCATAATCCTACATTTTTTATTATAATCAGTTCTAGCTTTCATCATTTACTTAAATTGTTCTTCCAAGTCGAAATCTTTAAATCTAGTTCTATTCCATTTTGATCAAATATTTACAGTTCTTTGTTCTTAATTAAATGTAGTTTGAATTATTCGAAATAATTTATGGCAAATTATTCATCGTTTTTATTTTAAAAATCCTGATACAGCTCCAGCATCTTGCCCATAAATATGAACTAAAATAATAATTAAATAATTTTTAATCTTACCTCCAGCCTTACATTGATCATTTTTAATTAGTTCAAATTATGAACAAAGTAATGATCTATTAATGATTATCTTTGTTGGCAAGGTTAGAAGTCACAGCCATCTACATTGCACTTGTATAAACGTCTTACTTTTTGTAATCTCTAATGTTTTTGCTAGATTTTATCATGCCTTTCTTGATCTTTATAGAATGACTTATGAGTAAATATTCTGTTGCATTTTTCACACTTGATCAAGAAGTTAGGTTTTTGTTTTTAACTCGAGTCATTTTTATTTTATTAGCACCTTTATTAGAATTTCTCTTCAGTGAACTTGAGCTCTTCAATGCCTTCTAAGGAGTTGTTTTTGGTTTTCTATTGTAATATACGCTAATATTGTTCTGTGAACTTTATTATTTTTGCTTAACGATTTACACTCTGATTACTGATCAAGATTGATTTTGATAGTTTTAATGAATATTTAAAATATTATTAATTAATTAATTATTATTATTTAAAAATTCCTCGAGAGACGCTGTTTTGTAACTCTATATCGAGAGTCATTGTTTAATTATATTGTATTTTTATTTCTTATAATTTATTAAATAATTGATAGTTTTGTTTGAGAATCACTTTCACTTCATTTATAAATGATTTTAACAATA
Organism: Oxytricha trifallax; assembly: GCA_000711775.1. NCBI lineage: Eukaryota > Ciliophora > Spirotrichea > Sporadotrichida > Oxytrichidae > Oxytricha > Oxytricha trifallax. Next base: position 20,573 of record ARYC01021671.1, read on the forward strand.
AAGTTTGCTGAAATTACTTTTTATCATGATATCTCAGCATAAAAAGTAATATATTTTAGTGAAAAAAATACGAAGACGAATTAAAGAAGTTGAGACTATTACGTAAGGCATTATAATTATTAAGATTCCTGATTTGATAAAATAAAAAAGTCAATAAGCTTACAAATTCTTATCAAATATTAATACGATTAAACTTAGACTAAACAATAACCTTGGAACTTTAGCTTGAATCATGAACTTATGATTCAGTTTATTTATCACCACAAATAATAATAAATATAATTTTTAGTAAGTTAATTATAATTATTAAAAGAATTATAAAGTTCTTATAGATTTTAGTTGAATTTCAACAAGATTAGTTATGATTAAGTATCTTCTTATTCAACCTAAATTATTGACTCAAGATTGTTACAAGGAAAATCATCATCCAAAGATGACTGGTATAATTTTCTTAAATACCATCGTAATTCTTTATTTATTTTGAAATTTTAATATAGAAGATATAGTTTGCCATCATACAAGATCATGACAATGAGATTCATTAAAGACTTTTTACAAGGCAATAAAATGTTAATCAAACAAAAAGATTTAATTATAATAGAGATCCCCCACTATCCCGAATTAAAAATTGAGAATATTTTTAATGAAATAAAAACAGATGCTAACATTATGAGACATCTTAACTACTATAGTGATTCCAAGACTCCACTTGAAAGAGAATTCTTTTTTAGGGTTGTTGGTACTTTAGCATTTTAGTATTTAACTGATCTCGTTAAGGAGTAAAATAAAATTAGGAATCAGTAATAGGTTGATGAATCTCAAAAATAAGCAATAGCAATACGAGATTAAATATCTAATGCAATAGTGGATGAACCTTATTTATCAAGTAATATTTTTATTTTTAATTTATATTATTTATAGGATAAAAGGGTAAAGCATTATCAATGCTGAAAGTACAATCCAAGTCAAGGAATAACTCTCAAAAAAAAGAAAGACTTTTGATTTACAAAAAAAATATGAAAATCAAGAAGAAGAGAAAATGGTTTATTAGTAAAATTAGACCTCAACTACCTCCACCAAAGAGAATGCTAAGAAGTTTTGATTAAACTTATGATTTGTTAAAATGTTATAAAATAATAAATTTAATCTATAATTTCAAACATAAAAGTAGTCAAGTATAAATTAATTCATAATTCTATATTATATATTGATAATATTTTTTATTTACTGGTGTGATACTGATAATATCGAGTCTTCTATTATTCTTTCATGCCTTCTATTAGTAATTTTGAAATCAAATTTTTACAATTATTTTCTATAATTTGACTCGACTATTGAAAATACATTTTCAATTCCATGATATTAAGAAGAATATGGGGCATTAAATATAATTTTCAAATAATATTCCCGAGCTTTATTTTTGAATTTCCCTTGACCTATGAATCTTAAGATTATCCATAAATAAGCATAATTATTTTTATTGATTAAATAGTCTTAGTTCTCCAAGGGAGGCAAGAAAATCACTCTTTTTTTATAGATTTTAAATTTAATTTTAAAAGTTCCAATCCTTTTTATTCACTAATAAATACTATTGCTAAGAATGTGTTAAGTTTATTCATTGTTACTCAAGATATACATTTTAGTAGCTCTATGACCAAGCTTTGAATTTTTAAGGAAATACGGTTTAAAAACCTCATCAACGTATACAATTTTAACATTGTTTTATCTAAAGTTCAAAAGTTTTTTAAATTGAAGTTGTCTTTTTTCATTTATTTGTTAATATTTATTAGTGGTTAAGTGGTAGGTTTTCCTCACCTATTTATATTTTATTCCATAAAGTTTTAGAATATTTCTTGCAGCTGAATATTTCAATTCTGAATCTGGAAATTATTATTTATATAATTTTAGTCTATCCCTTAGTGAGAGGTGCTACTGCAGCTGAAGCTAATTTTAATCTGCCAGAAAGTATAATTAATCTTGTGTCATTTATTAATTTACTCTAAGTTTTATTCCTAATCCATTAGCTGAAATGGGTGTTTTTCAACACATATCTTTCTTATAATATTCTTAGATACTTTTTTAATTTTAGAAATTTATTGGTAGGTGTTAAATACTCAGCATTTTGATCATGGTTTGATTGTATGAAACCTGAGCAACAATATAACTTTTATTATATTGAAAGTAAGTTTTGGGCAAGACTCCATTTATGATGTTAAGAGTTTATTAACAATTTATTAATAATTAATACTTTAATCAGACGCAACCATTATAAATGCAACTTTTAGGCATGGATAGCTTCTGTTGAATAATTTAATGTTTATTGTTATGAAAATTATGTTCTCTTGGACTGCCATTGCGCAAATTTGATCGCTGTCTGTACCATTTGCTGCAATTTTGAGATAATTTTTCTCATTTTCATCAGCTTCCCAAACTTAAAAAGATTTAGTCTTGAGACACTAGGAAAAAAGTGTTTCCCCTTCTTTTTATCTGCAGCTGCTCCTAGTACTTCTTTAACTGACTTCATAATTCTCTCTAAATTTGTCAAGGTCTTTAGAATATGAAACCCTTATCTTCATCATCAAACGTAACTGGCTTATAGTTTCTCTTTCAAGACCCTTAATATATTTATCGATACTGTTCTTAGGGTGGCTATCTTCAGGTAACTTGTCAATCATATAACTAAGATGAAAGAAACTAAGGCCCCATTATGCTGTTAAGATAATCTAAGAGGTTATCTCTACCAGTTTGACATTTATTTTCACTTGTAAATTGACTTAACTAAGACCTTCTCAAAGCTTTAGCAAGACTAGTCATTGATGCAGAAAGAGTGACAATACTGTCATGGTATTTAAAACCTTTAAGATTATAAATATAAACATAAATTTTAATTATCTAATTAAATCAATAGTAGTTAAATTAATTAATATTTGAAATGTTTTTGTATATATAAATATATAAAAAATTTAAGTAATATTGACTGTAATCGTAATATTAATTTATAGTTTAAATTTAGCATGAATGAAAATCTTAATGAATCTATAGAACATTAAGTTAGGAATTTTCCACCAAATTTTTCAACATCTGAATTAAATGAGAATCCTACAATACTATCAGCATCACGTCAGAAAAAATCTTAGAGCTTATTATACAAATTTGCACTGCTTGTGTGAAACGAAATTAATTAGATAGGCATACTTAGCTCCACTAATTTTAAAGAGTGAAGAACCAGTATTGTGGAATTTGTTAAGTTGAGTCTCCATTAAAATATCATAAATTTAAATATAAAATTATTCATTTTAATTGAATTAAATATTTAATTGATAGATTAAAATATGAAAATAAATGCTCAATAATTTCTATTTAAAAAAATTATAGAATTACTTAATATTAAAGTTTAACTTAATAATTAAATGTAATTCATTTTAAAGTTACCCTATCAAATACTTAAAACCTATTGTAATGCATTGGGGAACCCCCTAGAGAACTATTACCCAATGCAGACTTAATATTCTATTTTTTACTCTTTGTTTATTTAGGACACTGATTTGATCAAATATCAAAAAGGATTTAATATCAGATAAAATACTTTATATATATTTATATATATATATATATTTAAAGTTTAGATTAAATATTAATCTCTTTAATAATAAAAATATCAATCTAGGATTAATTTATTCTGAACATCCTTGTTTTAATTAATTACAATTTATTCTATCAAAGTAGTATTATTAGGGGTTTATTCCGAATAAACTCAAAGATTGGAACAAATTATCAAAAAGATAAATATTTTCCTCGGTGCTGATCATTAAACTGTCACATGCTTAATCGATTTGATGTAATTACCCTGAGTTAATAAACTATAAAATCTTAAATCTATAAGAATTATAATTTTAACTTTTGATGAATGCTTCAATAAAATCTTATGGTGAAGGTTAAAGTTTGAGGTCATACACAATATCAGTAAGTCTCTCCATAACATCCACTCTAAAGCAGTCTCAAGATTGTTTCTCTCTACAACTCCCTTAATCTCATTCATTTTTCCCTTGAATACAAGATTTAAAACAAGATATGTGAGCATTGGTTTGAATCCTCAAAATGTATCTTCGATTCTATGTAGACTCGTGTAATCATCCTTACCTGGATTCTTGTTCAAAAATCTTGAAGAAAGAAACTAATGCGACTCTTCATTAATCTCTCTATGACTTCTGGATAGTTATTGATATCCTTTTTGAATTTATTAATGATTTAAGCAGTATTTTGCAGTTGTCATTTTTACTTAGCTACATGATTAGATATAACTTCATTTCTTCACTTTCCTAGCAAAATTACTTGGTGATTGGAATTCTGTTTTAGTAAACAAGCTTATCTATTGTGAGTCTGAGGTAAAATTCATTGTGAAACTTAAACTTATGAAGGATCAAAGCAGCTTCAAGAAAACTATTCTCGCTATTGTTCTTTCTAGCAAGCTCTTCAAAGTAGTTGTTATCAACCTTCACTTGAGAGTTTTATCTTTGTTACAAAGTAATAGATCAAGCCTGCTCTAACGCTTGGTAATTACCAATATCCATCTTTTAGTGTACCTCACATGATGATTTCCTTTTCTTGCATTTAAAAGTAAAAATTGTTTAGCAAAATACAGCTGATGATATTTGGGAAATTTGCATTGAGTGAACATGACTCGAGTAAATGTAGATACAAATTCACAATGTAGTTACTGACAGCTTCGATATCCAGTCCCTTTGCTAATATTAAATTTGGCTTTTTAAGATTCTCATGAGAATTTTACCTGTACTCTACGGATTTTTCAAGAAGTGCTGGTACTTCATTTGTGAAATCCTAAAATAAAGATATGATTAAGACTATTGAGTATTTGGTTAATTTTTTTAATTACTATTGAATTGTGCATCAGTTCTTTAATCCAATCCCCATTAAATTTACTGTATCATCGTAAGTTGAGAAAGTATAAACTATATAAAGTTACAATTAAACCTTGAGTAAAAATGCTTTGCTTATTATTAAGGAAATCCAAATCATGGTTTATAGTTGTTACTCTTGTAAACTAACTATTTGCTGTAAAAAACTTTACAGTTATCATCTTCTACCTCTTTGCCAGATATTTAAATATTATTTTAAATTAACTATGCGGACGATTACATCATAAATCTTTTGGATATTAATTCAATATATATATATATATTTTTAGTATTACTGCGGAACTAAATTATATAAAATTAATTCATCTCTCAAACTCAGTTAATTATTATATGAAGTAATTAAGATGAAATACTTTTGCTAAATAACTAGAAATTTATAGTAAAATTAAAGATAAATAGCTTGATCTTTAAATACTGATAAAATTCACCCAATACTTTTAACATTTTCAATTAAAGCCAGAGCGTCCTTCATGTCTCTGCAAAATTGCAAAAACTTATCTCTTCCTATTCTATACTTCACACATTTATTTTGTTTCTTATGATTATTTGGATAATATGTCATGTCGATTCAAAGAGTTTCAATTGAGTAGATTGCTTTCATTTCTCCAAGTCTGAGTATTTTGAGCTTGTCAACTTGATCAACTAGCAAACAAATAGCTTAATTTATAGTTAATGTCATAAATTTGAGAAATCTTGAAGAATTTTCTTAAGTACATTTTTCAATTAATCCCTGCATTCAACATAGTAATACACTATAACTGTAGCATTTTCAATTGAGATACCTATTTGAAGCATGTCTTTGTTTAGAAATTGCTCAGTAATTCGATATTTTTCAGCTTTGGGTGATGATAAATTCTAAAACAGCTAAAAGCACTTTAGATTCTTCTCCATTCAGATTTTTTTCTCTGCAAAACTTCAGGATTTATTATGGTAAATCTATTATCAAAAGATTTTATGATTTTAGATAGTTTAAAGATAATGTTGATTTTCTTGTCGAAATGCAACCCTAACTTTGATGATGAAATAATTCTTAAAAATAAAAATTTAGATTTTAAATCTTTCTAATAATTTGCTAGAAAATCAATTTTTGCTTGGTTGCTACAAATTTATTAAGCTGGACTTATTCAGAAGTACACTCTTGTTAGTGGATGATCCAAAAACTCAAATCTTATCTTTAGATATAATTGTTTATTAATAAAATAGATAATATTTTATTCTAATACACTTTTAACTTAAAACTACTAAGAAAATTTAAATAATTCATAGTAACACATAATAATGTTTTAAAAATCCTCAGGTGAAATTAGACGATCCCCTGTGAGATCAAACTCAGCTACCAGATCTTCCAGTTCCTCCTCTATCATGTGAAATTTTTTCCTTCATAGCGTCCCTTCTAGATAAGTAATCCGTGTACCTCTTAATTTCAAAGTCTACTGCCTATATTAAATCTGCTGGTTCTAAGAAATTTCTTAAATTTTGAGCAGAAATAATGCCAAGTACGGTCTTAATCAAACATTTCAAACAACAAAGTGAAATCATAGAGAAAAGGGCTTGTTTTTCAGTAGTTCTACTGCCATGAAGAAGCAGGTGAGCTTGTCTTCATCAATTTACTCAATTCATTGGAAAAGTAATTTATTATTTCAATAACATAATAAAATTAATGTTTGCTTTATTTTTAAAAAAGTAAAATAATTTGAAGTTTAAGTAAGCTATATACTTGCAATTATTTATTAATGAAATCTTCCTTAAGATAAAAAAATCTTGTTAAAAGTATAAAAATATTAGGCTTAACTTTCTAGGTAATTAAATAATTAGAATGGGATTAATATATTAGGAATGATCTTATAACTAAATAGGAAGGAGCTATGTTTAGCTTGGTATAGGGAATAAAATATTTATAATAGAAATAGCTGGTAAATCTATATAATAAAGGCTATGCATATTTGAGAAGTAAAAAACCAATTTATTTATAAATATTTGTCAAAATTCATATTAAATGTTAAAAATTAAATTGGATTTATTCTTATGTCAATTAAAACTATTTTATTTAATTATTAAACCTAGACTTCATAAATTTAAATGTTAGTTACGACAACTCGTTTTAAATATTTTCTTATTTCTAAAAAAGGTTTTTTAGATTTTTTCTATAAAGAAAAAATTTTTTAAAAGAAATTATATTTATGATATAAAGTTTTTTAATCACGAGTTAAAAGATTAAATACAAGTATAATTAAAAGCTTAGATGCATATATTATTTAAGAATTAAGACATAAAAAAACGATAATCATAAGGAGATACTCACATTACAAGAATAAAAGATAACAAGGATATTAATAATTTAGCGTTAAATTATGAATAGCTTATTAAAAAATTGACAGTATGTGCATGTTATGTTGTATAACAACGGTGATGCTTAAAATAATGATTTCTTCCAGATGGAAATGGATGATTTATAAAAAGATGACTCATATGAAATGGAAGAAGAACTTCAAGATTTGGAGATCAATAAAGTACTATAATGCGAGTATAAAAAAAATATTGAGACTGTTAAAATAAAATAAAAAAAGAGATCAAATATAATTATGACGGGGGGG
>ARYC01021673.1:0-11144 GCA_000711775.1 Oxytricha trifallax
AAATCGTGGCAGTTAAAGTTGGCCAATTTGAACGATCTAGGGCTCATTCGATAGAGAATTCAAAATTAGCTGGACTTTACTATTGGCGGTACTATGTTATCGCATACCCAGAGCGAGATAACTTTACTTTAATTAAACTTATCTAAATTCATTAAATTATACTCTCACATTAAAGTGAAGTTATCTCGCTCTGGGTATGCGATAACATAGTACCGCCAATAGTAAAGTCCAGCAAATTTTGAATTCCCTATCGAATGAGCCCAAGATCGTTCAAATTTGCCAACTTTAACTGCCACGATTTTGATTTATTATTAATTTAATTATATTTAATTTTCCAAATTCAAATATATTTCTACAATATTGCTACTGCTGCAAAATGTTTTGTCTCTAAAAGGGCTACTACATTTCGTTTTGGATTTAGCTATATTCAAAAATGTTGCTTTAATTGCTTAACAAACTATACTAACTATTTTATGCGGATACTTTAACGTTTTGATTATAATCAGTCTATATGCAGGCACTTCTTTTCAAGTTGTCTCTAGTTGATTATGGCAAAAGCTATCGAATCTTGTTTAGTAGTCCTGGTGACAAGATCTCTTTAGTTGATGAAGTTTAAATTTCTTAAATACTGTCATTGGAATTTTAGTGATTCTACGACCTATGATTTTAGATAATGTTTGAGATATCCTGCAATTAAACTCTTGTATTATATTTGCTTTCATTTTTATAATTAGTGTGCTTTTTATGTTTATGCAGTTTAGATCTATTGTGAATTTAGGAATAACAGTACTCACATTGATACTATCTTTAGTTTTAACAAGAATTATTATATTGATATTTATCAAAGGAGTTTTCTTGATCGGTCAAAAAGGACTCCTATAGAGATCCTTGACCATTGTTATTTTAATATCCATTCTTATGCAAATTTCTCTTCTCTTCTGCCCTTTATTTTGAAGTTTATTATGTCAAACTGCTTATAACCTCAGCTTTGATTTTTTCAGTCAATATTTCGATTAAATTTTGTTGATTAAAAGTATTCTAATTGCTCTAAACCTGATTGCTCATAAAATGATTTAAAATGATTTTACATTTGCTAAGTTTAATAGCCATTTTGACTTTGATTGTGTTAAAATTAAGGTTGAAAGACTTACTTAGTTTGCAGTTAAATAGTTTATGTTTTACTGATTTGGTTATTGAGAAAACCTTCTAGAATTCTCCATGGCCATGTCAGACATTGGATCAAGACTGAACTTTCTAGTATTGATATCACTAATTTATGAAACATCAGGAAGGGCAGTTTGAACTTATGAATACAATTCTTAGTTCATCTGTTATTGTTGTTACCACAACTAATCTATCTGATTTTGCTAAAGCTCTTATTGCTTCTCATTTCGATCATGAAACATTTGAATAATCTCTTAATCTCTTGCAATCTATCTATAACTATCAAAGAACTGTTTGAATTATACTCTCAGCTATCTATTAAGCACATTTTTCAATTAGCCTGGGCCTTGAGTAAGTTTTATATCAATTTTACTATTTTCTCTCTTAAAACTATGTCCTTCTGTAACTTGAGTTTTGTTTTGCAAACTTCTTATGTTTTTTATATTAACTCTTGATGTAGTAGAAACTTTGCTTGATAAAGAATAATTAGTGTTATTTTTCAATTTTTGTTTTACATCAGCATAATAAGACTTGAAATTATTCATATTTCTCACACTTTTATTATTAGATTAGTTAATATTATCTGATTCATCACATTTCTGAGCAATGCTATTTTTGTTTTTTATTTAGAATTGTCTAAAGCTATTTAAGTTTGATTTATCAAGGTACTTAACTGATTTCATAGGCTGAAGCTTATTGAATGGTGAGCTACTAATTAAATTTATGTCATTTTGAGTCTCACTTTAAATGCTGATCTAACTTTAATTTTCAAATTCACCACTTTCTTATATATAATACAAGTATATTATCATTAGATTGCAAATAATTATTTATATCAGATGTTGACTAATTATCCTAATGACTGAATCTTCTTTGAGATAGCAGATTTTCAGCAGTTTATATATAAATTCTGATAGTCTCTTTCAAGTCTTTTTGAATTTCTCTCTATTTGTTTTTATTTTGCACTTTTGGTGGGAGAAAAGCCCTCATAAATTTAAAAAAATGAGAACAAAATCTTATCAATAATGATAATAAGAATAAAATAGTTTACTACACTTTCTTTAAGTAAATATACGTTGGTAATAAAATAAAACTTTATAGATTTTGAAGTATATTATAAAAAGGAAACATTAATGGAATAAAATTTATTTCTATAAAATGTATTTGAATTGTTCTTTATAGCACCATGAATTTATTTACAATAATTTTTAATAACATATCTTTTTATATTATTTTACTTTAACATACTATTCTTTGTGAGTTTTATCTATTTATATATAAATTATTGAAAACCTTTAGAATCAAAATTGATCTGAAACAATTGATCTAACAGCTATTTAATGTTACTCTAAAATATATAATAATTAAAAATACTAAATATTTTAAGTATTAATGTCTTTGAAATCAAACTTGAGCGTTTCCTTGTGCTAATTATTATTAACCAAGTCGTCCCATTTCTGATCCTCCAACGGAAAAGTCTTGAATATCAGCATTTTAAGAGTCTGCTTATCAGCCTAGTACTAATCGTATGATTTGCTTGGCTGGTAAAACCCCATAGATCAATTAAGACATGAAAATAAGAGTTAAGAACAATTAGATTAAAATTTAATTATTATTGGCTAATATTTATTATAATTAGGGAAAAATCAAATATACACACTCTGATTGGATTACTTTATAAGGACAATTAATCTAGCCAATAGTTTTAAAAATTAGCTCAAACATTAAAATTGTACGCCAATAATAATTAATTCTTAATCTAATTGTTCTTAACTCCAAACATCGCTTCTTAATTGATCTATGGGGTTTAAGGTTCTCATCGCATCAAATATTTCAATTTCAATAAACTCAAAGTTCACTTCTCCTGTTTTGATAATAGAGGGAAGCTTAGACAAAAGAATCACTGACTTTAGCAATTTTTGGTTAATATTGAACTAGCACTTGTCGTTTATTACCTACATAAACTTCTAAAAGTCAACCAAAAATATTTATCGTAAATTATAGAATTTTTCTCGAAAAAGATAAAGGTAAATAGTTGATAAATTATGATTAAAAGTCAATCTCCATATGTGGGAAATATTATAGTTTTTCCTTTTTCAAGTAGAAGTCTAGGATGCTTTAATACAGCATATTATCATATGCATTATAATTATGGTTTAAAATTATAGTAGATCTTATAAGAGTGCTCATCACTAAAATACATTATGAATAACTTTTGTAATGCCTCTAGTGTAATTATTTGATCCTCTCTATCGTCAATCTGCACTCTATTTTCGTTTAATTTTGTGATTATTATACAAAGAAATATTTTATCAAATTTTTATGAATTGTATAAAGGAAATTATTTAAAATTTAGTTATAGTTTTCTTCTATAGTTCTTTGCACCCAGATGTCATAAGTAATTAATTTTTATAAATTTATAGAGATAGGTTACCACAGCCTCGACAAAGAATTCGTGAGAATAAATTTAGTAAATAGGCACTAAATTTTTCATGAGAACTCTGTATGAAGTTACAACTTCTGATGGTGTCATGCTCTAGAGAATATATGGATCGTGGAGGATATGAGCTTTGTCCTTTTTGAAGGGATTTGAATCTAATAGTAAAAGTATGAAATTTTTGGCTTTCTCATTCATTCCATCTTTCCACTGGGGTTTCCACATGTTTGGTTTATTGATAATCTCATTTATGATGTCATCGTCACAGAAGCCAGTGAAGGGGTACTCTCCCATATAAAGCACAGAGAGAATCACTCCCAAATTCCACATTTCACCAGCCTACATCATTTGAATATCAGTCGAGGTTTCAATTTGTTCTGGAGAAAGGTACTCAGCAAAGTAGAATTGACGTTTGTGGAAGTTTTCAGGCTTAAAGTTAAGTAAATTACCAAAGTTAGTGACTTTTATCAATTATTAAAATTTATTGCCATTAGCAACTGATTAATTTGCTAGAGAATCAAAATTTGTCACCACTGCTCCGGGCTTGTCAAATAATATATTTGAAGGTTTGATATATGAATGCCACATGTTGTGGCTGTTAAGGATAGATAGGTACTGGGTTATTTATTTCGTAAAGCTTGAGAGTTAAAGTTCATTAAATCCCCTTTAGCTTAAAAATTAGGGTGGAAGGATTTTTCTAATATAATATATTAAATAATAATCATATAAGTTTACCCTTAAATTCTTCATAAAGAGTTCTTCCTTCAACAAACCTAAAAATAATATAAACTCTAATTATTTTATTACTCTTAAACCAAATAAAAGTGCATCTTATCCTGAAAGATATGTCAAATTTTACATGCTCCCGGAATTAAATCCTAAAATATGTTTTTAATGTAAATTATAGACTTACGACAGCTTTTAAAATAAGTATTGTTGCTTAGTTTCGAAGGAAAATAATTAACAATAATTTATAAACAAACTCTAATATCCCTCAATTAAGTCTCTTAATGAAATATATGATGTTTTACTCTACAGCTTTATACTTGAGAAAGTGAGCATAAGCCTTTTTCTGTTGTTTTCCATACTTAAGTTTTCTTATTTATTTCATTAAATAAAAGTCACTGTAGTTTTGCCCTTCAATTTGTATGAATATGAAAGAGATCCGACACTCATAAGCTCCAATAATTCAAAATTTTCAATTAGATACCTATTTCGATCAATCACATTGTCAGTAAGTATTGACTGTGATCTTCCAGCAGGGAGCATATCACCGATTCCGCCTAAAAACGAAGGCTTGTAGACATCAGAATTATTAAATCGACTTTCATCCCCAATTACAAACATTTTCCTTATAACTTATAGAAACTGCTCAGAATCCTTATTTTTATTCTCCTACATGGAAAACTTTAAACCTTAGCCAACTTAGTTGTCTTGATTAATAGTTTTTGCAATTTTGTGTATTTGAGCGTTATTATTAGAAAATTGATTAACATTTGCTTAGTATTAAATGCCATTCTCGTCATTCTAGTGAAGCTGATTTTGCTGACAATCTTCAACATTTTAAACACTGTTGATCTGTCTAAATTAATTGTTAGTTGACATTAAGTGAAGATGATTATTATGCTTGTCTATTTCCATTGGCATTTAATCCTGCATGGCTTTCATTTTTTAAGCTTTTTTTTGATCAGGTGTATTGAAAGGCATTATTTTTATTTCTTAGTTTTTATACAATAAATCAATTAAATATGATGAGTTGCTGTTCCTTTCAGCTTTATCGAAAGGCTATCCGGGTTTATCAAGGTAACCAATTAATTCTCTGTTTTTTTAGTTTGTCTCTCTCTGTCTATTAGAAGTCTCCTCTTGACATAGCTTCAAACCGGACTCCTTTTTTGATGAGGGACTTGTTGTCCTAACAATCCTATTTGTGGTAAAGCTCTTTACTTGGAAAGACTGCGTTCTTTTGTGTTTCATATTCATTACCTTATGCCACTCTAAATTATTTCGTATTTAAAATATGATCACATGAAGTTAAAACTTCTAGCTTATATGCTCTTAAAACTTACCATTAGACGAAGAAAATTTGATTTATTGACCTGGCTTTTCATAGTCAATTTCTTTGGGGTCTACAGTGCCATCGGTGCCATTAGTCTTGCACATAATAGAGCTACAAGCTGATTAAGTTGATCCCATATTAAATTTGTTTAAGATTGTATAATAAACTATTTAGCATTCCTGTTTATAAATTTAAAGACTTATTTGATGTAAAAATACAATCAATCATAACTTACTATATCCAATCTGATTAATCTAATTAAATTATTCGTCACTATCAACTTACTATTAATAACTCATAATTAAATAATTGAATTAAATCCACATGCAATATAAAAATTTCAATTTTTTTAATTTATTCGGAAAAAAAACAAGCTTTGTATTATTATTGCAGATATTAAACAACATTAACAGAAAATAGAATTTAATCGAGCTAATAATTGTTAAAAAAAAGTGAAATGTAATATAATTAATTAACTATAAAATTGATCAATAATATATTTGAAATGGTAGATTCTCAACCCTCAACAACCGCAGTGAACAAGCACTCCATCAAGCCCCCCCCCCCATTGAAAGTATAGTAGCTAGAAGGTGAAAGAGATCTTCGAAGGTTACGTGTATGATGGAGCCACTGGACAGGAATATTCCAATAGAGTTGCCGAAGCAATTGTGAAGGAAGATCAACAACATGCTAATAAGAATTTCAAATTACAAGCCATTGCTATGGTTCTCAATAAAGAAACTACTGGCTTCCAGTTGAGTGCATCTTTCTACTGAGACTCCACTCAGGATGGCAACATCAATAAGAAGTTCGACAACTATGACACATTTTATGTAATTATTATCACACTATTCGGTATTTCAAGAAATTGATAGGAAACTCTGACAAGCATATTTAAAGATATACATAATTTTCAGCTAAAATGATTCATTAAATTAAAAATATTGTAGGAATACATTTGATTTGATAAATAATTAAATAAATTAAATTAATTTATATTTAATTAGTGGTAGTTTACTTTCTGGAAACCTTTACAAAATGGTACTCGTTCGATAGAGAATTAAAAATTAGCTGGATTTTATTATTGGCAATACCCCTCTATAGCATCCCTGAAGCGAGATAACACGATTTTAATTTTGGGTCATTTGTTTAGTTCATTATAATGCCAAAATTAAAGCCAAGTTATCTCGCTCTTGGGATGCGATAAAGGGATACCGCCAATAGTAAAGTCCAGCTAATTTTTAATTCTCTATCAAACAAGTACCATATTGTCTAGCTTTCCAGAAAGTTAACTGCCACGAATTTAATTTATTATATTATTTTAAATTATTTTTCCCAAATCAAATGTATTCCTACAATAATTGGGGTATAAAAATATAAATTTTTTTAAATAATTTTAATGTGATTATTTGCGCAACTAATTATTAAAATAAATTCTACATATCATCTAATATATTCATAGTTATAATTGACACTTTCATTATATTTCACACAATAACTTTTACTTCCAAGTCATTTACTTTATCCTTCCTGCTTTCTTAGCTCTCTACTTTACTATATATTTTGCTCTCTGTTACCACATAATCTAATGTCTTGTCAGTGTGTTCAGGTTAGTACTATTAAATGTAAATTCTTTCCTCGTCTGTGCACCCATATTATTCACTGCAAATCTTCTGGCATTCAAACGACACTCCAATAGTCAGTATTTGTAATTTTTCCTGATTCATTAATTTGTCTGTGGTTCAATCATAGTAACCTCCTTCATAGCCCAATCTAGAACAGTATTTATCAAATCCAATCAACGGCATTAACGAGATGTCAGGCTAAACTAATTATTTGTCGTCTGAAGGTTCCTTTATTTTGTAGAGGTCTCTAGTGACTAATTCATCATCAGGCTTCCATTCTCTGAATATAAGTGGTTCATGCTGCTACTCTCCTATAGGCAGACATATTCTGTATTTACCAAGCTAGAACAGACGATTCATAATTGTTTTAATATCCAACTCAAATTCCAAAGGCCAATATCCAGCTGCAGTTAGTTTTTTATGTTCCGAGTCATTAATTTAAAATTCATGCTCTTCTAGTTGTTAAGCTCTATTCACTGAATAATTGTGCCTGATAAGGTGACTTTCATGATGATTAATTAGATTTTCGATGTGTTTGCAATATTATTTTATATAGAATTCATTAATCAGCAATTCTCTGTTTTATTACATAAAAGTTTTCCTCCTGTCCCTAAGTAAACTCGCAGTTTCTTCTTGACTTCTGATTTAGCGAAAGTTGATGTTGCTAAGAGTCCTCTTTCCATTATTAAATAACTTCTTATATTTCAAATATATAATAATTTTGGGAAATCCTTATGATTTTACGTCATCCAGTTATCTTTTACCAAAGTTCTTATGCCTGTATAAATAAAATGGATTCACTCAAAATACACTAATTTTATATTTAAAAAAATAATGGTTTTTATTCACAAATTAGGAGCTTATTTCATTTGCAAAACAGTTTGATTAGTTTCAAATTACAATTCTGAATTAGTTTTAACTTTCTAGTAGTCTTTCAAGTGAGCTATCTAAACCTAAATTACTTAAAAATTGTTTTTAATTTAAAAAATTTTATTTTAGTAAGCTTAGAATGCAATTTTTTCTTCCATATTTTTGGCAAAGTGCTACCCTACCATCAGCCAATCTAAATTTATCAAATAAATGAAGAAGTTCTTTTTAATAAAACTCATTAAACTTTCATAATATTCATAATTAATTTTGCTTATTTTATGCATTAAATCTAGTGTATCAAGCTTTCCATCTTTTTCAAATGCTGAGAATAATAGATTTTCCATTTATAATATATTCTTTTGGTTTTCATCTCCTCCTAGGGTCTGCAACATATTTGCTGAATAATCTAATGACTGGATGAAGTAATTGTAATACCCAAATGTATATAAACTTTTGTTTAGATTACAAAACATGTATCCAACCCACCTATATTTATTAAAAAATTAGAATTATTACATGCTAGCTAAGAATCCACCATATACCAATAAATTCCTTTAAGTTTTGTAAGTTCTGTACTTATATGTGCCATATATTCCATTAAACTAAAGTCATTTATTTATCATGAATTATAGATTAAAATTATCGATAAGGCGATTAGTTCTATAAATCTTACTTGTACCATCCATAGTGGCAAACATCACTGACTTTTCTTGAAAATTTTCCAATAAAAGTTTCTTATCTTCTGTAAATTTTTATTTATAGGAGCATCTCTGGGATATCTAACCCTCAATTTACCCTATTTCAATCTCAATGTCAATGCACAAATTCAGACATTTTATTGGTAGATTATTAATTATAATTAAAATTAAATTTATTCATTATCAATTTAATCATTTAGATTTGTAATCCTTTGAAAGCTGTGGTTATTTCATTTTCATCACCACTATCATCAACTTCGAAATTATCGTTGTCGTTTGACTTTTTTTCTCTTCAATATCACCATCACTCTTCTTACTTTTCTTCTTAACCTTTTTGCTTAGAGTAATATTCACACTCTCTATTTCATCTTAATCTTGATCCTTTTTCTTAAGGATATAGTAGAAGCCAAAAATGCTATAAAAGCGACTACACTAACTGTAATTGCAGGGTTATTCATGGATTCAGCAATCCAGGGAGACATGATTGACGATAGCTTAGCACTCACATTAGTTATTGCAAAAATGCCACCCTTCAAAAGCACTGGGAAATACTCGTTGTTAGCTTAATAAGCCCCAATGAAAGTCATTGCGCTAAAGAATCTCATTCCAAATATCATAAAAGTTATAATGTACTATAGAGCATCATCACTAGGAAAAGGATAAATCAGCATAATCACATAAAATACACTTGATGAAGCCAGCAAGAGAAGGTAGTTGACCGAGATCAATTTTCTGATTTCGAACTTATTTTACAGAAATCTGAATGTTACACAACCTACAACATCAGATACACCAATCATTAAGGAAAGAGTCTAAATTCTGTTTACTGGTATAAACTTCATGTAAAATTCTATGAAATAATAAGAGTAGGAACTAACTGCCCAGAATAAACTTAGTATCAAGATATTTGGCAAAAGTTTCTAACGTCTGATCTAATTTATAAAGGAGAGTTGCTTCACTAGTTTGATTACTTTCTGTTTGATTCTGGAGAGTTAGTTTATGAATAATAATCAGAATCATCTTTGTTGTTAATAGAGGCTTATTGCATGTCTTGTCTATAATTATAATAGACATTATTAAATAACTTCTAAAATTATAATTTAGAGGGTCTTGAGCTCCTGTAAATTAACATTGGTTCTGTTAAACTTTGCTATTTAACCAATAGCTAAGAAAAATTTATCATATTCTTTCTTTTCATATAGAAATTTAGGGCTTTCTGGGTAAAAAATCAAAACTATTAAAACTGCAAAGGTCTGCACTGCAATCGAAAACCAAATAAGATTAGTCATGCTTTTGAAAATGAAAAGTATATTCCTAAAATAATCATACCTAGGGAATCAAAAAGCATACAAATCATTGAATAAGTGGATTAATTTTAATGAGTTGTTAGCTCTAAGCAATAGACATATGAAAGATTTCTTGGTGCTAAAGTGATTCCGAACAGTAAAATAAAAGCGTAGAGTGCATTTAAATTTGGTGAATAAATGATTCCAATCATGAAATCATGAATACTGAGCCAAGTAATGTGCTTATAATTACGACATATTTTCTGCCAAATATATCTCCAAATCTCATTAGAAATATTGAACCAGGAAATTAGCCAATTAAAAGTGAAGAACCCAGCATGTTGATTTATGTAGAAGTTGCACAAAGTAAATCAAATTAAGTAATCCAGTTTTCAAAACTTTAGTCATTATATTTATCTATTCTATATTTCTATCCACTCTGACAAGCCAATTGTTTATCACATGTCTCAAATAAGCCGCTTTTTTTGCTTAAACAATAAAGATTAGGGATCAACTCGAAAAAGCCATAACCATATATAAAGACGCAAGATATACCGTAAATTAAACCCATTTATATGCTCATAAAGATGTGAAATGGAGAGTTGCCGTCACGAGACCCTCCTGATTCGGATATACATTTATCTATGAAATGATGTTAATCCATTGTATTTTGTAATATTTAATTAAATATATTAAATTGATTTTAAAAATATAATACTATATATATTGATGTATATATTTAAAGATTCTAATTTACCAAAGTGAAATAATAAAATTGAAATATAATGGAAGAAGATTATGATCTATATGAAGATGTTGAAACTCAAGAAATTAAAATAATTGAAGATACAGACAACTATCAAGATGAAGGTGTGGTTTCTCCAACAAATGATCTGGTAATTCCAATTAAAAAGCATCTATAGGACAAAATTGAATAATTAAAAGAGGAGGCAAGGAGATAGTAATTGAGAGACGGATCTTTTATTAATAAATGAGGTGCTTTAAATA